>JAQIXA010000684.1:0-36435 GCA_034699045.1 Nanhermannia cf. coronata Gr-Ori-00579
TTGATAATGGTTGTGTTGATAATTTTAGCTGAATTTTTTTAAGTACCCTACCATACCTAAATCAATTATGAAAACATTTACTTACTTAATAGTACATTTAAGCAAAGTGATTACGTTTTTAGGATATGGCTGTTATAAGTAAGTTAATTATAGCACTGATTGTACTGATATTCTTCAATATTGAAATCCTATCGTAATTGTAATGTACCTACCTAATTGAATGGAAAACTAGGATTTCAAAATGAAATTTGTGCTAAGAATTCAGATATACTCGTAATAAGGTAATTAAAAATTCTCAAATTTTTGACTAAAAGTCATCCTGCATGTGTCAAATGAGATTAAAACCTAATTAGTTTTTGAATTTTGTAAAGAAAATGTCGTAACTTTAAGAAAATTTTTCAATCTCAATCCATAATTTTTTATTAATTTCGAATCAAAATAAAATTGAAACAGTCAAAACCAAAATAATTTTACATAATATCAGTAAGTACATTCTGAACAGATTGTCGATACACTTTTTTTCAAAATTGAATTTATAAAATATAAGTACCCTATCTACTGATACTACACAAGTAAATTTTTAAGTAACTTTTACCAATTTTGTACAAATAAAAAAATAATATTGCAACATTAATAAGAGTTTTCTTTGGTTTTATAATCTTAACCTGGCTAAACTTAGATTATTTAATCGGTATTAGATACATTAGATTTTAGTATAGATATTTGGCAATAATAAATACTTAATTACTTTAGTTTAAAGCGATTTATTAGCTATTTTTTAAATATTTTATGATATACTGTTATTATATAGTACCTTACCTAATTTGTAATTATAGTAGTATCTATCCATAAGTATATGTATATATATACGATAAATAGGGAAATTTTTACGTAATTTTTACAAACTTTTGAAATTAAAATTCAAAATTTTTAAAGGTCAACTAGAAGAAATAATGTATGAACTATACAGGTCAACTAACCTATGACTTTGGCTTTAAAACTTTTACATTTTAGATAAATTTTCAATATCAATCTTATTAGTAATCAGTATAAAGCGGAACACAAAAAATGACTTTTGACCTTTTAATTAAGAAATATAACTAGTTCTTATATAACTACTATGCTATGCATTACCTTAATTCTTAAATGAGGATATTTTATATGTAAGTACCCTACCTTAGTAGTAGTAAAATTCAAAATCCACGGGATTTTTGGGATGAATCCTAAAAAAATCAAAATTTCAAAATACTATTAGTTTGAATCTATTTTCAAGTTTTTAGGCAAAAAAAGTTACAAAATAATTTACCTACCATTTGTACTAGTACTCAGCCAGTTTCTCATCATCAAACCAAACATCGATTAAGATACAGTAAAATGACTAAAAATGTATCTACTTTTTTGACATTTTTTTTTGACTAACTTCTAACTTGTTGATGTTGTTGTTGCTGTTGTTGTATAGCAGGTGCTGATGATGAATTATTTTCACTCGGATTTAGATTGAAATTATAATTGTAATTATGAAGTTCATGTTGATGATGATGGTGATGTAGGATATCCTGACCTCCACCAGAAGGCCATAAATGCTAAATAATATAATAGAGCATGTTCAGAATCATTTCAAAAAGCTTTAAATTCGAGTTGTATTCATCACTTTTATATAAATTATGGCATTTAAAGTTTTCTTTTCAATTTTTACAAAATCTCAAAATGCAATTTGAGAGCATACAACCTACTACCTACTTGATTATAGAACTGAAGTAGGTATTTATTACTCGTAGATGTAGATATGTGATATTTTGATCTAAAAATGTGCCAAGCTTAGCTTATATGAGTAAAAAAATACTGCTACATAGTAAGCAATTAAGGGCAAAAATGCTATGTATTGAGAATTTTCGCAATTTTAAAAATTATTTACAGCCATTTTTATGATTTTTTGTACTGAAAAAGTAGAATTCTAATTAAGATCTTAACTGATATCATTTTTGGCTTATATTGCTTTATACAAGTCTTGATTTTGAGACCGAATTTCGGTTTAGAAAATGAATTTGCACCCAGATTATTTTATGTATTAGGGTATGCATTATGTATGTATAGGCTTTAATATAGATTTTAGAAGCTTACATTAGGATGATGATATAGGTTATGAGTAGAGACAACAGCAGGTGCAGAAATTGAGGATGGAGGTGGTGGAGTAGAAGTAGATGAACTTGGTGGAGAACCATGGTGTTGATGATGATGTTGATGATTTATTATCGAATTCATCCAACCTGATCCTGTCTGATTTTGATGAAAATTATAGGCAGCAGGACCAGAAGGATAATTTGAAGAAATAGCTGGATCATGTGGTGGTGGACCCATTGGAAGTAAATATGTAGAACTATTTGGATTTAAGCTGGAATTATTCCTTTGTTGTTGGGGTTGTTGTTGTTGCTGAGGGTGCTGATGTTGTTGCATCATTAGGTTGTAGCTCTTGGTACTATTATTATTCTGCTCCCCATTCAGATCCTCATTTGGAACAGCTGGATTTGAATTCTCCATATTTTCATCTGAAATTATTAAATTTTTAGAAATTTTTAGAAAAAAAATATCAAAAATTTTCAAGTCTTACCTCCATTTTCTTGTAAAACTCTGTGATTATCAGATTTTTTCCCAACTTTGGTTGATTTCTTGGATTTCCCAGTGGATGTGGTGGAGGTTGTAGTATTTCCACCAATATTAAGAATAGTACCACTATTAGGAGCATTTGTTGATGAAATAATATTATTATTGGTTTCAATGCCCAGAATTCCATTTATCGAGTATGAGGATCCAGCCAGTGCTAGATGTCTCGAAGCTGCTGAACCCATCAGCATTTCATGATTTAGTCCAGGATCTGGAAAATTTCCAAAATTTCCAAAATTTCCACCACCAGAACCCATACCATTGGTATGATTGTGATGATGGTGATGATGATTTTGTGGATAATTTGAGTACATTTGATATGCAGGTGGTGGGATTGTTGGATTTCCAGCAGAAGGTAGGGATGGTGAGGTCATTAGGTGATGTTGTTGATGTTGATGTGGGGTTGTTGTTGCCGTTGTTGTTGTTGGAGAGTGATGTAGGATAGGTGAAGAATTCGATGAATGCGAGGAATTGTTATTCGATGATAATAATGAGATATTTGTAGCACTTGGATCTGGGACACGGGTATTTTCACCATTATTAGGGTGATGAAGGTGATGATGATGTTTTGCTTTTTCTGCTGCCTTATTTCGCACAATTCTACAAAAATAGTTTGGGTTTTTAAGCATTTTTTATGGTAAATAACCCGTTTTTCAAAATTTTGAACTATTTTAGAATGAATTTCTGGTCATTTAGTTTCTAAAAAGTGACTTAAATACTTGTAAGTTTAAATTGATTTCTATTTTTGGTTGAATTTTCCCCTTATATTTTGGGCCCAACTTTACCCCTGAATGAAATTAACACAAATTATTTTTGTTTGGCTTGGGTCAGGTTAGGATTTTAAAATATTTTGTGTTTATTTCAAAGTAAGACCAAAAATATAGGGGCAAATTCAATCAAAATAGGGATGAGATTAACTCGGAGCCTTTCTAAATCTGGAACTCTTTTTATAATGCTCAAGCCAAACCAGATACAGATTCTAGGCTAAATTCATATGGTACCCTACCATTGCTTTTAAATTAAAATTTTGGAGACTTTCTATGAAATTTTGAATTTTTAAACAATTTCAACTCTTTTATTGTGGTAGGGTATTCTTATCTCAAATTTCAATTATATTATCCGAGATTAGAATACTAATCTCGGAATGGGAATACAAAGATTTAAAATTGAAAGTTTAGATAATAAATAGTATACATTTAGCACAATGAATTTGTTATACAGTATAGATATCTGTATTTCTAAAATTTACAGAATCTTTACGCCGTTAAAGAAATTTTTATCAAATTTTTCAAGAATCATGAAATAATTAAAAGATCATACATACAAACAAATGAAGTAAGTTTTTGTACTTTCTTATTGTGTAATCCAGCAGGCTCTATGTGTTTTTAAAAGCTCTACTATACATACACTAGATTATTAGTATTCTAATCTCAATTTCAATATAAAACTCTAGTTTTCATCCATTTTAGATATTAGATTATGAAAAAAATCTCAAAATTGAAATTTGGGATAAGAATACCTACCTATCACTTTTGAATCAAATCGTTAAAAACGTCCGATTGTCATGTCTAATAAATGTAATTTTTTACCTGTTAATGGACGACACGGAAGGGACATTATCCTGTGAGCAAATTCCTTCAGAGAGCAGTCTATCTCGAATTTCCCACGCAAACATGGTCGGATTTTCTCGCTTGTAATTTGCTATTGCGTCCACAACACAAGGGGTCGCCACCTTCGGCTTTGAACCGCCGATTACACCAGCCTTAAATGAACCCGTCTCATAGTACCTAAAAATGATCATGTTAGTTCAAAATACCATACATGGGTTTAAAGCCGTAATCAATGTGAATATATTGAAAGAAATTTTGAAACTTTGTCTTCCTGAATTCGAATCAGAATGAACCAGTTTTGATCTGAAATTTTTATACCTATAGGCCAAAAAATCCAAAAAATTTTCCCAACTATTCACATTCTGGTTATAAAATCTGTTTTTTCAAGGTTTTTTAAAATCTACAATTAAAGTTCTCTAGCCCTAATCAAGTAGGTATTAGTGTAGAACTTGATTGACTAATTCTAAGTTTGGATATTCTATTGAATTCGGGTGAGCCGAGATCAAAATTTCTAAGTGGTAATTAGTGATTTTTGTTTACCTGGAGAGTATTTTGGAGACACATCCATGTGAGACACGTAGTTGTCTGGAGATGTCACATGGTCTGACTCCGTTGTGTGCGAGCTCGACGATCCGCTGGCGGACAATGTCTGGGAGCGGGCGTCCGTTGACGAAGACCCCGCCTAGCTGGTTCACCCCGCCGTGACCTGACATGAAAGGAGGAGAAGGACACACTAATAACATTAAAAATATCAAAAAATTAATTTTCTATCAACTAAGCTCATACATACCTAGTATATACCTACTTAATTTATATCACCTATCTAGATATTAGATACCTAGAACTTTAGTTCAAAATCTTTTGGGAAGTTTATCAAAAAACACATAGGTATATAAATACATATAGGTACAATAATGTCCTGAACAATGAGAAAATGAATGCTATCCAAGCAAGGATATGAAATTTGACTATATTACTATCATTTAAAAAAAAATTTTTTTAGATACTTAAACACATAAATACATGGATAAATGCCCTAATTTCTAAATGTAAAGTCATTCTATTTAGATTATTAAAAAGTCGTTTAGATTTTTTAAAATAAAATGTTGTTAATTTTCAAAATAGATAATTGCTAATTTACATGAAATATTTATTCTGATTCTAAAAAAGTGCTTTAATATTACTCAAAAGTGCAATTTTATTTAACTTTTTTAATCACAAATTATCATTGCGGTTACTTAATTACTAATTACTCAAAAACCCCATTTAATAGACTACACTGGATAGACTACATATATTTCTCGGATAAATACTTGTAAAATCCTATAAATTTTGAAAAACTTTGAAAATTTCATTTTCATAAGTTCTATTTTCATGAGGAAACTGACTATTATTTACCTTACTTAAACATATTGTACAAAACTTGAATATAAACTAGCTTTAATATTCTAAAAAGAAAACCATCTAGTCTCTGTCTTTACACAATTTTGCATTCCAATAAATTAACTTACTCTTACAAGTATAATATTCCATCATATTTTGATTGTAACGATAAGCAGTGCTCAAATCCATTTCAAAAATTGTGGCACTTTTTTCTCAAAAAAAAACTTACACTTTACAAAATCACAAATTGAATAAAAAAAATTGCAAAATTCTTGAAATCAAGAGTCGCAAAACTTTTCTCACAATTTCATATTTGAAGATTCATTTCAAAACCTCACTTTTATTAGTATATTTATGTCAAAGGTCATGAAAATGACTGGTTTTTAACGGGATTTAAAAGATATTTTTGTGTGATTTTATGGTTTTTTTTAGTTTGAAAGGACTATATTGTTCTTGTGGGCTCGTCGGTGCGTGTCCGTGCTGGTTGAGAACCGAGAAAAGACTAGCAGCCGAAAAACAAGGGGAGTTGAACCAGAGAATTATTTCTCTATTTTTCCAAACCCGAATCACGGAAGACCAACCCCCTTTTTTCTCAATTCAGAACCGAGGACCAAAAAATATCAACATTTTTACACGTAAACCCCAACAAAATACACAGAGAATTTCCTCTATAACGATTACCTACTCTTATATAGGTCCCTATTCTATACCAGTATTAATCCTATACAGAAACAGACTTGTTCTAAAGATACATACAAATTATTCAAACGGAATAAAGGTTAAGAAATCATAAGGTAGAAATTGAAATTTTTATTACCTGTAAATCTACAAATGTATTATAGTAATAAAAAGAATCTCAAAAACTCGTAGGTAAATTTTAACTTGTATAAAATATAATAGTATAGTATTTATTTTTTTTGATTGTCACATATTGCCAATTCTTATATATGTAAGGTATCTTGAGTTAGACAAGATCCTTAGCTAAAAATTAAATTATTTTATAATTACTATTTAAGTATATGTATTGCATTTAATTTAAATAAAGTGCACACTAGAGTTATAAAAATTAAAAAATAAATACAAAATTATGTAAGTACTAACTCTAGTACTAGTACTAGTAATATAATATTGCCTTTGGTATCTTTGGTCCGTGATTAAAACTATACTTTTATCCTTATATCTAGGTATTTATAAATTAGATTATCTAGAAAAAATTTACAAAAAAAATTCTTTGGACATTTGTTTACAAAAAATAGTACAAGTATTTTGGTAACTCTAAATTCACAAAAAAATTGGTAACAATTCTGTAAGTATTTAACTAACTAAAGTTCTTTGGTTCATTCAAAATTTCACACAATTTTATACAAAAAAATGTCTCTTATTCATGCTAATACGAGTAGATACATGTGTATAAAACAAACTTGAGCTTTTATCTAAATTAACAAGGGAACAGACCTTGCTGTATCCCTAAAACTACATAGCGACATAGTGCTAAAAATGATATACCAATAGAGGACTTAAGAATCGAAAACATTTTTTGTAAAATTCACAGTTTCTCAGAATATCGCGGTTTTTGCGGCCAAAATCCCATAAGAAATTGCGATGCGGTTTATGAAACTATTCAGTTCAACTTTGCAAGATTCCAAATTTCGCAATGCTATTTCTTATGGTATTTTGATCGTGCTAAAAACTGTGATATATCAAGCATCTATAAAATTTACAAAAATTTTACAGTTGGGTCCTCTAGTGATATTAGAATCCCCTTACTATGTCACATATAAAGTTCCAGAGCGACAGAAAGCTCTGTTCCCTTGCAAATTTTAAAATCTAAATTACATAATAATAAGCTGCATTATTTATAAATATTTAAAAGCATAAAATTAAAGGTAACTTATAGTTATAAATGGTAATATTAAAGTATAAAAGTGCTTTGTGTTTTTGCAAAAACAAATATTTTTTGCTATAATCTCAAAAAGTCTTTAATTTTTCATCCGATGTTTGCATTTTTTTCAAAGTCGTTGTTTTTTTTCTATTTGTATTTGTTGTTGACAAATTTGCGATTTTTTGAAGATCATTTCGATTGCATTTACTTAAGTAGGTAGAGAGATTTGTTGTGTTACTTATCTTATAATATAAACTAGTACTTAGAATCTTACAATTAAAATATAAAGCTTTATGAACACAAGTTTATAAAATTAATTTTATATTGCCATTGGAATATATAGTAGTCGAAGACTAGGGGATCTTTTTAATGATTTGATTGACTTTTTTTAAGAAAACTAAATTTTGATCAAAATTGGTCTATTCATTTTTGATATGTTGATGATATGATAAGATTGATGATGATAAAGCATAAGGTGCAGAGTCCAGTAGAGTTAAATGACGATTCTCTTTTACTAAATTAGTTTCAAAATTTTCTGAATTATTTGTGAAATTTTCGTTGTGATCTTGAAGTCTTGCTATTGCACTTGAAGATTTGATATCGATTGTTATATTAGTATTGATATTAGTATTGATTAATATTGTCCTATTTCGATTACTGTATTCTGAATTGAAATTCACCCGAAAGTTTTAAGTATTTTGAAATTGAGAAAAAAAAACCTGATTAGAATTTAGCTAAAATGGAAAAATTTAAGTACAAAATTACCATTTGAATTTCGACCTAACCGATCCTCAACATTTTGATCAGTACCATCTACGGGTTCGTTGTTTGCTAATGAGATTCCTGGCTGAAATTCATGCTATAAATCCATAAAAACAAGAATTAGGTAAATGTTTTTGGAAAAAAAGACAAAGCTTTCATTCAAGATTCAGGATTTAAGATTCAAAATATGAAATGGCTTCAAAAATTACAAAAACCACTTTTAAATAGATATTTTGAAGTCTTTATTCGATATTTTGACCTTTGAAAATGTATTTCGGGGTTAAATTTTAAGAAACTTGCCTTACCTGAACACCAGCAGGAGAATTTTGAGTGTCATTGATTAGATTGAAATTAATATTATATCCATTTAAACCACCATGGTGTGGTGGCAATTGATGATGGAGTAGAGATCCAGGAGAAGCTAAAATATTGCGGATTTAAGTTTTAGGCATGATTTCTAATAATTTATAAATTATGTAGACTTACAGTGTGTTGGAGGTGAGTTTGCATTTGAGCTTGGACTGGTCCATTTGAAACTCGAATGGTTTTCAGGATTTGATGGTGGTGGTGCCCACAAATGCTGGAAATACATGAAATCGAAAAATTAAAATCAAAAATTTTTGTACTATTCAAAAAGTATTTTTCAATTTTTTCAAAAAATGCATATTTTGAGACTAGGATTTAATTAACTCTAGTTAATTATTAAATGTGTGAGCAAAGCTTATATCATATATTATTTCAATTTTTGAAGTCAAAGGTAACAATTCGGATCATATTCGGAATCTCAATTACCCCTATAGCTCATAGGTATAGCCACTTGAATTTCTGACTAATACGGGGGCTTTAAAGGCTAAAGGTCACAGCACTGCAAAAGGTGCAACTATTTGAAAATTTTGTCTAAACTAGAATCTAATAAGGGTCTTTCATTTCAAATTGGTTAAAATTGGTCAAATAGTTTTTGTGTAATCTTTAGGACAAACAAACAGACAGATAAACGGGCAAAGTGAAAGTTGGATTGTAGGTACTTAAGGATAAGTGCTATCTTTGCTCGTACAATTATTTTTCGAGATTTTTGTGAAAAACTTACATTAGTAGGATGTCCATAAATATTGTGGGCGACCGAGAGCATAGTCGATGAGGTGACTGGAGGTGGCGTTGATTGAGTTGGCGGTGCTGGACTGGGTGTCCCATGATGGTGTCCATGATTGACCATAGAGTTCATCCACCCTTGGCTCTGGTGTAAATTTGAGTTTAAATTTGGCGGTGGTGGGAAATTGTACCCGGGAACTGTCGAGGGTGGTGGGATGGGGCTATTGTTATTGTGATGATTCATCAACATGAGATGTGTATCCGCTGGTCCCATTGGAAGCAAATAACTAGAACTATTTGGATTTAGTGAATTATTTCTTTGTTGTTGATGTTGCTGGTGTTGTTGTGGATGTTGTTGATGCATCAGGTTATAGAACTTGGTGTTGTTGTTATTATGTTCTGGTCTTGGACCTGGATTAATTTGCTCTGGATCCGAGATTCGAATATTATCGCCAGCTGAACCATTTTCCATATTTTCTTCTAAAAGTAACGTATAAATTATAAAGTTTAACCTAAAATTTTCAAAAATTGTAGTTTTCATACCATTATTATAATTATTTTCTGTAAGTCGTTCACTTTTCTTAGATTTTTTGCTTTTCCCGCCGCTACCTCCACCAGAATTTGTATTTCCACCACCATTTCCAATATTCAAAATTGATGAATTATTTTCATTATTTCCTGGCGGTGGATCTATACCCAGAATACCATTGATTGAGTATGAAGAAGCTCCAATTATAGGTGGTCCTCGACCAATCGAACCCATCATCAACATTTCAGGATGTGATCCTTGTGAATGAAGTCCAAGCATCTCATTTCCACCTAGTTTTTAGAAAAAAAATATTATGTAAATGACCATTTTCATATGCATTTATAGAATAGATAGACAATTTAGAAAATTTGAAAAAAAAACAAGTTTATATCTTACCTTGTGATGTAAATTGAGCAGGATTTGGATACTGTTGTTGTTGATGTTGTTGAAGTTGCTGGTGTTGTTGTGGAGGTGGTGGAGTTCCATAAGTTTGATGATACATTATGTGATTTTGTTGTGGTGGAGCCATCAAATGTTGACCTTGACCTGATGGAGAATGAGGATGATTTAAAGGTAAGATGGGCGATGGATTCGATGATGAAGAATTATTGTTTGAATTCAGATGGTTGTTTCCACCACGACCTGATGATTCCCGATCCTGCATCTGATGATGATGGTGTTTTGCCTTTTCAGCTGCTTTATTTCGCACAATTCTACAAATTAAAATCACCAAAAATTCATATTTGCATTTTGCCTACTGTATTAAGTATCTACATGATAAGAAATGGCAAGTTAGGTACCAACTAGGCAGAAAAATGATAAGTACTTAATCTACCTATTGACATTGATAGGTATAGCAGTAATCTAGTTGTAGAGCTTTTAAATCTTTCAATCTATACCTTACGATAAAGTACAAGTACTAGTGCCTACAAGTTCTTAAATTACTCCTGATTATCAAGATCTGATTTTTAAAATATTTTGAGTTCGAGTTTGTTGGTAGGTATTTTAATTTTACTAGATTTCTAGTGTACTTTAATAATTACGAATGCCTACATATTATATTAAGTAGCTGCTAATTGCGGGCATTTTGCTTACCTGTTAATGGAAGACACAGAAGGGACATTATCCTGTGAGCAAATTCCTTCAGAGAGCAGTCTATCTCGAATTTCCCACGCAAACATGGTCGGATTTTCTCGCTTGTAATTTGCTATTGCGTCCACAACACAAGGGGTCGCCACCTTCGGCTTTGAACCGCCGATTACACCAGCCTTAAATGAACCCGTCTCATAGTACCTAAAAATGATCATGTTAGTTCAAAATACCATACATGGGTTTAAAGCCGTAATCAATGTGAATATATTGAAAGAAATTTTGAAACTTTGTCTTCCTGAATTCGAATCAGAATGAACCAGTTTTGATCTGAAATTTTTATACCTATAGGCCAAAAAATCCAAAAAATTTTCCCAACTATTCACATTCTGGTTATAAAATCTGTTTTTTCAAGGTTTTTTAAAATCTACAATTAAAGTTCTCTAGCCCTAATCAAGTAGGTATTAGTGTAGAACTTGATTGACTAATTCTAAGTTTGGATATTCTATTGAATTCGGGTGAGCCGAGATCAAAATTTCTAAGTGGTAATTAGTGATTTTTGTTTACCTGGAGAGTATTTTGGAGACACATCCATGTGAGACACGTAGTTGTCTGGAGATGTCACATGGTCTGACTCCGTTGTGTGCGAGCTCGACGATCCGCTGGCGGACAATGTCTGGGAGCGGGCGTCCGTTGACGAAGACCCCGCCCAGCTGGTTCACCCCGCCGTGACCTGACATACGTGGAGAACAAACTGCATTTATTATTGCAAGCCGATCTAAAGGTTTTGAATTTAAATTCCTAACCTAACCTAACCTAGTCTATACTCTATACTCTATTACAGATACTTTTGACAGACATGTCACTTACTATAATAGAGATACTTCTATTATAGAGATACTTATCTTCAGAATTGCCACTTATTAGAAAATAGCCGAGCCTTTTATACAAAAAATACCTTCAGTATATCTATTCAAAGTTCAAATAATAAAAGATACCTACATAATAGGCAATAGGTTAACCATCAAAGTTCAAAGGTATCTTGGTATTTTAGAAAATTTCAATTTAATTCAAAAAACAGAAATTGGGCAGTTTAGATATTCGTATGAGACCGAAAATTCTTATATTTATTAGATTTAGATAGCATATAATATATAATAGGTAGGTAATCTTATCTAAGGATAAGTATAAAGCTTTTACATTTCAAATGTGTAGGCATTTATGTATGTATCTATTTAGGTAGGCATTTGAATTTCGATCCATAGATAGTTAGCAAACTAATTATATTGTTCAATTACAATTGTTTTATTTTTTGAATCTCTAAAGTATTCGTTACTACATATCTATTCTATTAATGGAAAAAGAAAGAATGAAACTAAAGGTTGTAAACTTTATAAAAATTATTTATAACAAAAATTATTCAACTTTATAATATTGAAAATATTTGATATACGAGTAAGATATAGAGTACTCTTATTATATCTAAATGATAATGATAATGATTAGGTTCTCTAATCCTGCAACAAGCAGTATTTAGTGTTTTTCCATTTCACAATAAAATATCTTAAACATAAGTTTTGTATTTATAAACGAAATGAAATGAAATGATCGTCTCAAATTGGTAAAATATCAGTAGTTACAATTTCAAAACAGTTTAAAATCTTGGTTAATGCACCTAACTATATGCATCTATAATTTGATTAAGCTTATCATTTGGCTGAGAAATAAGTTTCAAAATTAATAAAGTTCAATATCAGAAAAAAACTAAGATCTTGATGATATTTCTCGAAGTATTACTTGTACCATTATAAATGAAAATCTTTAGAAATCATAAGTTCTTGAAATTCAAAGCTAAAATACATACCTATACTATGCATAGTAGTATCTAGAAAATCTCACACTAAATTCATAATTTGTTGGGTACTTTTTATCATAAATTGTAAAATATCTACATATCTAGGTACTTTTTGCAACTGCATATTTCAAAGGTAAGTAGTAAATACTAGGTAGGTACTTATAATATATTAGGTACAGATATATAGAATACAAAGAAAAAGGTCTGGCAATAGTACTGGCAATAGTTAGATATGTTTCTACAAAATTTGAATTTTTTTAACAATATTGAAAAAAGTGTTCAATTTTAACTAAAATTGAACTTTTTAATTAATTAGAATCTCCAAAAGTGTACCCTATTAATTTTGACAAAACATTAGTCAAATATTCAATTTTTGAACTCAAATACAGATACAGATATATGGGCAAGTACTTGAATACGTAGTATACTGTAATACCATATATGTACTCGTAGGTCCTATGAAATTGGTATTTTTATACTTTACAAGTACCCTTTAATAGGCATGAGAATACTTATATTACTAACTATTTAGATAGTTTCTATTGAGCTAAAATTTAGTAAATTTTTCAAAAATTATATTTTTGTACAATTTTAATTCCATATTACTAGTGTATTAGATACTTTTTCCCAAATTTTCTAAAACAAAAATAGATATGACTTCCTATTCGATTTAATTTATTTTAAAAAAATTTGAACAATTTGATAATTTAAAGGATCACAACTCACGTTTCTTTTTGTTGTTTTGGTGCATCATTTGCGAGTTTGGCCCTTCGGATCCACCATAGTCCATAATTTGGCCATTTCCATTTGGATCATCGTGTTCTTGACCACCTGGGGACATCATGAGCATCGTCCCACCCTCCGGGTTTTCTCCATCATTCTCCGGGTTTTCCATCATACCCGGCAGTAAAGTTGAGATCATTGCACAATTTTCATCAGATTATATTGAACAAATTTTTACAAAAATATCAAAACATCACTCTTGAATTTAAACAAAGTCCAGAGCACATTTGAAGCTAAAAAACACACTTTTTGGGAAAAATTTTAAGAAAACTTGTGTCCAAAAATAGCTCCAAATTGTCTTGAAAAGTCAGAAATTCTAATAATTTTTTCAAAATCCTCTTCAAAAATAATTTTTCTTCGAAAATATTTCAACTCTTATATATGAAAAGTAATTACTAGTTGATTTATCACCTTTATCACCCAATTAAGTAGTATAAAATCCATAAAATTTCACCCCTCAAAAATTTGGAAAGTTTCGAATCTTCTGGTCGAGTCGCGTCGTAAAAATCACTACAAATCAAAACTTTCAATTGTACCAATGTATATTTTCTATAATATTAGTTGAAATTTTTTTTTCAAATTTCTATTCCTGTGTCAACTTCTGCAACTTGAAATTTAAAAAAAAATATGTTTAATGTTTAGTAGATATAAAATTTGTCTAACATGAAGATATAAAGATTTTTTAAGGGATTTTAAGAAATTTTAAGGGACTTTGTAAATTTCACTATTTGAGAATTTTGTAAAAAAAAAAGTTAACTTCTTGATAGATTCAAAACAATTTTATCAATAATTTGTATAAGCAAATGTTGTATAATTATTAGTATGAAATTTTAAGGTAATTTATCGATGATTTGGTAGGTGTTTCCGGGCCCTCGACCAGTGTACATATGAGATGGGCTGGTGGGTAGTTTGAGCTCAACAGGTAGTCAATTTTATTTTTATTTCTCCAAAAAACTCCCCCACCACCTCAAAATCCAAATTACATCCACTATCTATCAGTACCTACTGTTTGATACTACTAGTATCTATCTACAGGTATGTATGTATACCTTCATAATATTGCTACCCTTTTTGCCCAAAAATTTATACACACACTGTATACCTACATACAGAGTACATAGATTGTAATTTCAATGTAAGAGAACATGTATGATAAAATTGAACATTGAAGCTATCTTACCATACCTATGTATCTGTACTCTGTACTATCATAGTAGTAGTAGGTACTAGTCAATTTTTAGGTATTAAAAAGACAAGACAGGAAGTACAGGTACTTTATATAAAAGTCAAAAAAATAAAATAAAATAAATTTGGATCTGATCTATTTGTAGCTGACGAACGCCCGTCTACCAGTATCCGCTCATTCAATCCTACACAATATACACCGTCTTTCAAAAAGATCACCTTAAATTTCACCCTTTTTCTCATCTGAAAGACACGATTTCTTGTTGATAACTAGGATTTTAAGTCATGTTTAAGAGTTTGATGTGTAAACATGTACTTTTTTAAATTTTATTTGTAAAAATCTCAGTAATTCAAAATTTAATTGAACGAAATTATGTAGATTTTGCAATTTTAAACTCGAAAAAGACTTAAATTGTACAAAACTATGATCTTTATAGTAAATTTTTGTAGATATTTGGCCTTATAAGGTCTAAATAGATGAATATTTGGAAATTTTAAGATTTAAATACTAGATTCGATCCTCAATTTGTTAGGTCAGGTCAGGTCAGGGCAGTAAGATTAGGTTAGTTTAAAAACTAGAAAAATATATTCTAAATAATTGAAGATTTATATTACGAGTATTCATTATTCATAAGTCGTAATCTCAAATTCCAATATCCAAGATTTCCCATTACAGCCAATGTAACGAAAACTGAGATTTTAAATTAATTATCGAGATAAGAATGACTTTTTGTGTTTTGATTTAGGTAACTAATTTAGTCAATAAATTTTGTAAAATTTTCTAAAATCCGTTTGAGTATTTTGCTGTTTTTTGTTAAAATTTGGAAATTATTTGTAAATAAAGTACCCTATCTATATTTTGACTTATGAATGACACTGTATAGAACCTCTATAGTATATTTTCATATAAAATTTAAGAATATTTTAAATAATAGTAGCACTTATACCTTCTACTATTTACATATGGATAAGTAGATTGTCTTTTTACTTTTCACAATTTACCTACATCCAAAATACTTGCATAAGATACTTAGAGGTAGTGTAGGTACAGATATATCTCATTATTTCGATTTTTGAATTTGAGAATGAATTTTTACTACTAGAAATACACTGTTTTATTTTGGTTTTTCAACTTTAGATTCGAGTTTATTTACAATTAATTGTTCAATAATTAAGCGGATTAATACTTTCTCTGAGATTAGGAATTTTAATTAGTAATTAGTAGGGATTGGCTAATTAAATTTTTGCATAATATCTATACATAAACATATACTTGTATTGGGGTTAAAAAAGGTTAGAAAAACATATTTTTAAACACAAATTTGTGCAATATTACAATATATCAGTATTTGCCTACTTTTATAAATTCATTTTTTTAAATACATGTTAGGTACTAGATACTCTTATTATGTATTTAGGTAGGTACGAATACTACCTACTGTATAATTTTCTTATTAAAACGATATTAATTTCATGGTTGAAAATTTTTGCCAAAAAATGTTTCAAAATATTGCAAAAATTTGTAATGTTTTGTACGAGTATTCTGAAATATTATGATCTCAAATTAAGTTTGATTTTTAAACGAGCCTTAACTTTACAGCTCCGATTTAAACTTGTCCCTATTTTGGTTGAATTTACCCCTATATTGTTAGTCTAACTTAACTGAAATTAACCCAAAATTTTCTAAAAATTAAATCTCGTCGTTTACCTAACCTACCTAACCTAAACTAAACTAAAAAAATTTGAGTTAATACAGATCTGTATCATACGAAGGTAAAGTTACACCAAAAATATAGGGGTAAATTCAAACAAAATTATAATAAGATTAAATCCGAGCCTTTCAAAAAATGATATTCTGCTCTGGAGTTCACTTTTTTTGATTTAAAAAATATGACGCTAAAATTAAACTTCAAAGTCAGATAGAAATTTTTGTCACAAAATATTACTGACTTTCTTAATTAGATATTTTTAAACACTTTGATGAAAGCATTTTTTTTAATAGTCCAAAAGAAAATAGGCTTACTTCATCTTTGTTGCACTTTATAGTTCTAATCCTAAGTGAACAAAAAGTGACTTTCTGATTTATAATTTCTTAAAATTCTGACCAAAAGCCATTTTAGGGGTTTCTAATGCGATCAAATTAGATGAGACTATACTTGAAAGTCTTACTTTACTAGGGCATATAAGATACTTTTTTCTAAAAAAAACCAAAATTTACAAACTTTGCAGGGCTTGTTTTGTACCTACTTAAAATCTTAAAATGAACCTATCTTATTTAAAGGCCTTTTTGACTTTGAGTTCTGAAATTTTCAAATAATTATCAAGCTAAAATCAAATCAAATCAGATATCGGATCGGATCGGATCGGAAAATACTTAAACTTGCATAAATATGTCATATACCTTAATATTAATGACTTTTATGACTTTATCTGTCATCTTTAAGTAAAATCTCCATTTCATCCATATTTTTACGCAAAAATGCTCAAGTTGGTAAGTACTTTGTAGGTACCTAAACTTTGAAAAAATTTCAAACTTTAAAGTCATAATTTATCAACATTTTTTCTTCTTGATTATTATTACTCAATTCTAAATTTTTTTTTACTTCAATTCTTCTTCGGTAGTCTTAAAAAAAGAGTAGCAATTTAAAGTTACAAAAATTGTAAAAATTATTGTAAGAAAAAAAAGCTCGTGGTTTTTGACTCAAGATAAGTATGTATGTGTAAGTACAGATTACTAATATTCTTAGGTTTTGATGATCAAAAGGGCAATCTACTAATATAAACCTGAAAATAAAATGAAATTCCTCTATAAAGAACTTTCAAGCTTACAAGTATCACACTGTAAATTTTACAAAAAACTTCTACACTTCCCCAGTTCAGACTTACTACATTTATAGGGATTTATATCCAAAATTATGGGTCTAAATGATACAAAATTGTATTTTTTGTAACTTTTAACTTATTTTTGCCTATATTATCACATCCTAAACGATATTTATATTACTAGGTAGATTTTAAGTTATAAAAATCCGTCTAAAAACCTTTTATTCTAAGCTATTCTTAAGGTAAATTTTGGTCGAAATCCCCATGTAGGATTGGTAGTGTACTAGAATAGAATTAAAATTTATCCTGAATAGATTTCATATGTTTTTAAGGTTTCTAGAACCTTTTCAGGCCTTAAAAAGTACCTAAATTGGTTAAAAAGCATCTTTTTCTAAGTTCAATTTAGATCAAATTTCTTTTTTTTTTCATTATTTTTAATTAGGTTCTTTATAGATAGATAGGTCTTATTTCCGAATTTCTATCAAGGATTTTAAGGTACTTAAATATCATTTCTGGATGTTATACTTGATTTGAGGGTACTTTATGAAGGTGTTCGAGTGTAGGAGTGAGTCTTTGAAGTTAGGAAAGTAAAGAAATGGGTATTATTATTATGAGGTAGGCAGGTAAGGTTATTAAAGCCCAGGTGTGCCTGTCCATTCTGTACGTGTGCCGGGTTCACTCAAAATCTCAAGATAGGGAATTTCGTTCGGCACTTGGCTGGCCAAGCGGAGATTTTTTTATATTTTATTTGAGTTTTTTTTGCTTATCTTTATCGCTTTTCCTCAGTCGAACATTTAAACTTGAGATTTCTTCAAAGTTTAAACAACTACAAAGCCTTATATAAAGCTACCTTACACTTATATTACATTAATACACTAATACTTGCTACAATATACGAGTACATAAGTACTAGTACTTAAGGTAGGTATATTTTATTTTAAACCTGAGTCTAAATGTGTTTTAAACAAGTTGTAGTCGCGTGCCTAACATCCTCGGGTGCTCTGACCCTTAAGAAGCGAGCACAGAATCTTTCAAGTTTAAATGGACTTTTTATATACACTCCCTGACACTTTGTATATCATCAAATTGTACGAAAAATCTAATTTTTTCCTCGCAAAATCTTTATAAATTTAATACAAAATTGTCAATTGAAAGTTCCTTTTGTATTTCTAAAATTTGCGAAAATGTTTAATAATTTAAGAAAAATATCTCAAAAACAAAATTCTTAACTCTTTAATGGACATTTAGATCAATTTTTTCTCAGGAATTTTGTTGTAAATTTTCGAATTGAAGTTGAATTAGAGCTAACTTGTCAAATTTTTACAAGATTTTATGATTTATCATAAAAATCCATTGAATTTTTAAGAATTTTCAAAAAAATCGATAAATTTTTTTAAGAATTTTCATAATGATTAACAAAATTTCAGGAATTTTCATAAAATTCGATCAAAATTTTAAGAATTTTTATAAAATCGATCAAAATTTTATGATTTTTTCAACTTTATCACACTTTTCAGAGTTACATTTCCTTACAAAAGAAACTTGAAATTATGGTTTTTCTAAATTTGACAAATTTGACATTTTGAAATTGTAAAAAAGTGTAGATTTTTTGTTGAATAAGCTGACCGAATTGCTTTCTTAATGATCAAGTCTGCCCATCTACGTTTCTAATGCTTTTCATAATTCTCATAAAATATATTTTTTTATTTCATTTTGAACATTATTAATACTACAACTAGTAATAATATCTACTACTCAAATCATCTAGGAAAATGCTTGTACTTCTCTCTCTCTCTCTCTCTCTCTCTCTCTTTCTCTAATCTCTTTATGATTTAAAAAATTTAAAAGGAAAAAAAAGTCTCAAGTACTACCACAATACAAGTACTACTAAATTACAGGTGTAATGTAATATTGCGAAATACACTACACAGTACTGTTTGTATGTATAAGTAGGAAAGTTATAGTACTTGAAAAAGTTGAAATTTTTGAACTTTGGACAGAGTCAAAAAGAAATAGAAAAAAAGGAGTCAGAAATGCAAGTCTGGGAGGGCTTCTACTGTCATGACATGAGTTTTATTATTTTATTTGACTTTATTTAATTTGAACAGTCAACACATTTTTGAATTTTTACATACAATACCTACTACTCTTATACCTTTATATAGGTAAATACATTTACAGGGTTGTTCAAAAGTATTTAAAATTGTTAAAATATTCTAATTTAGTAAGTAAAAAAACAGAATTTCTGCTTAAAACGTCATTCAAATCGACCCTAAAAAGATCCGAATTGTCCAAAAATGGATCATTTTTATGCTTTAAAATCTCAAAATTATTCTAAAAACTACTATCAAATATCCATTGTTATATTGGTTGAGTAGGTACCTTCTCTATGATGATACTTTGGCATTGTTCAATGACAAATTTTACAGAAAATGTGAGATTTTGTGCGATTTATTAGACCAGAAAAGGTGCATAAAATTAGGATTTTTGTTGATGTTTACTTTTAAAAGACCTTGTACTAGATGATACTGGGTTTTAGTATGTACATGTGTGTGTAAATTGATATGAAATAATAAAGAAGAAGTTTTTTTGAGTATAAGAAACTGAGGATGAGTGAATAAAAAGGATACTTTTTTTGCTCAGTCATTCCCCATTCTGCTAAATACCTGCAGAGTTATCCTATCCTGGATATTACCTACCTTACCTTTATGTATATAAGTATCTTAAGCTAAATTAAATTATTTATTTATTTAGACTAGGCATTAGATTTAGATTTAGACTAGAACTTTAGGCTAGATTATCTTGAGCTGGATTAAGACCATCTTTTAAGATCCCGAAAAGCCCGATTTCTTAATTAAAATTTGCAAAATTTTGAATATTTACAATAAAATTACGAATCCTGATAGATCCAGTTTTGTACCTCATTCAGTCAAGGCCAAATATTTTCATAAATTTGCGAAATTTAACCATATTTTTTAAGTATTTTAAGTGAAATACATAGTTTGAAGCTCTTAAGGCTTAAATCAGTAAGTAACACCATAGAACAAGGGAATATACTAGGGAGTATATTCCCTTGTTCTATGGTAACACTCAACAAACTTCTATGTATTATGGATTTAGGTAAGTCATTTCTGCCTTACAAAATTTAAACTTATGGAAAAATATACCAAAATATTGAGCAAAATTGCTCGTTTTTTCAAAAAATTAAGGTTTTTAAAGATAAAATGTTTTGATTAAGGTTCAAAAAGTCCAGAATTTTAAATATCACAAAAAAAACCAAAATATTGGGCATTATAAAATCTCTATATTCCAAAAAATTAAGGTTTTAAAAGGCAAAAAATTTCAAATTTCACAAAAAAAACCAACTAATTGGACATAATAGCTCGATTTTCTAAAAAATCGAGGTTCTGAAACGTAAAAATTTCAAATTTCACAAAACTCAGACCAAAATATCGGGCATAATAGCTCATTTTTCCAAAAAATCCAGGTACAAAAGGGTAAAAGGATTGCGTCTGAATTCTTCAAGTTTTTTTATATCTTTTTAATTCGGATCGAGTTTTTAATTCTAACTCTGATGGCGTGGGGTTTGTTTGTCTTTTTTTTCAAATCTCACTACTTTACTTATTTAACATTTTATTTCATTTCTTATTTGAATTTTGTACAATTGTATTGTACTGTGCCTACACACACTAATTGTGCTATTTGAGATTTTAATTCTATTTGTTCGTTCAACCCTTTCTGAGAATACTTTATGTAGTATAAGAGATGATGTTAAAAATTCCAGGTTGATTTATCTGGAGCAGGGTTTAATCAAAATGAATTGCTTAATCTATTTACTACAAAAAGTAAAGCAAAAATGAAGGATTTTTTTATTTGATTTATTTATTTACCCCCCGAGCTCCTTTTCTTCTATTTGGATAAAGGACCATTTTTTTTGCTCAATTAGTCCTAAACCTTACACCTAAACTCTTAAATAAGTAGTAGGTACATAAGAAAGTGAATAAAAAAAGTGAGCATTTTGTTTGATCTGAAATTTCAAAACTTGGAACTTTTCAAATCATTTGAACAAATTCACTTATAGATACCTGGCTTATAATCTATAATAGACAAGTAAAAGTTCAGATATTTTAAAAAATTTCTAGACATTTTATTTTAGTTTCATTTCATCTAGTCTTTTCTGTCTTCAAGATTTCAAATTTGACAAAAAAAAACTGCTCATAATATTGGACATACGTCTTTAATTATTCATTTTTCAAAACGAAATGCAAATTTTACGACAAAAAGACGTCTATTTCAAATGTCTCTTTCGAAAGAGCTAAAAAATTGACGATTGAGATTTGAAAGTGTATTTGGTATTTCAAAACACAGAGATTTTAAAGGTCAAAGGGCAAATTTGAATTTATAGATTTGAAAAAAATACCATAAATAAAATTTCTGCAACTATACTATTACAATGGATAACTTCTTATACATAAATTTTCAAAATTTCATTATTTAAAAACTTAATTGGATTCAAAATACAAAAAAAAACTAAAAAAAAAATTTCTAGATAAAAATTTTTCAGATTTTTCAAATTACAAGTTTTATCCTTTTTGAAGAAATTTTTGATTTAAAACTTGAATTTTTTTAAATCGTGGTCTAAAACACGATTTTTTTATACATGGTACTCTAAGAAAATTACTTTATAAAGATATCAATTTTTCAAAAAATTGATACCTACCTTACCTACCATATATCTATCTATATTTGGTCAATATGATTTTATTTCAAAATAATTAAATGACTTATAGGTACTTATACTTGCAGGATTTGAAATGCAATTCTCCATAAGGTCCCTTATTAATCTGAAATCTGCGGTTGTTTTTTTTTCTTTTGTACCTACTTTTATTTTATTATCCAAAGAAAATGATTATGCATTTAACTGTGTTTTGTTTATGACTTTGGCTTCAGGTCTTCAGAGGGTAATAATAATATAATAATGATTATGATTATGATCATAAAAATTGACCATTAATAAGTAAAGTACTTTTTGTAAAATGACTTGAAATTTATTCATTAGAGATTAGACTTGGACTTGGACTTGGATTAGTGTCTCTTAAAAAAGCTTAAAAGGTTGTAAAATCTCGGAGGGGGTAGATCGTAAAAATCCTTTTTTTAATTTATAGGTGCTATAGTGTGCTTGTGCTGGTCAAAAAAATTTATTTATTTTTACGATGATAGACTCCCCTACCTATTTCCCCCGCCTTCTTTTTAATTGAATTGACTCTCGAAAGACACTTGGAAATTAATAATTTATTGCAAATTTTTCAAATTCATATTCTACAGTTCAAGAATACTCATATGAATTTCAATCTTAATGCTAATTTTGCTTTAAAATCTATTAAAATCATCTTATAATACCAATTTGTATCCATGAAATTTTAAAAGGCCCAAAATTTTAGATATTTTTAGACATTATTCATGTATGCAATAGAACAATATTTACAAAATTTGTTTGAAAAATTGATCAAAAATGTCAATTTCTGGTGAAACTTTTTTCAAAAATAGGCAAATCAAATCTATATTCAAGAATGTACTTTAAAATACATCAATAATATCCTATTTAATATAATGTTGAAAAGTTTTTAAATAGCCAGATAGCCGCTCTTTTACATAGAAATAATCATACGAGATAAAATGTCAATGTAGATAGTCTGCTGAATATTTTAAGAAATGTGATATACTGATACTTGTACGGTATTAATAATATTCATAAGATGCTTAGGACTTACTCGTATTGAACTTTACAAATAAATTTTTCCAAATAATTTTTGATAGATATTCAAAATAAGAGTATCTAAAATAACATAGTAGGTATAGTAGGTACTTACCTACTGATATATGAATGTATCTGATAAAATTTAGATAAGATTCAAAATTGAGAGAGATAAGATAAAATAATTAAGATAATCAAATGAGTTTTGGGTATAAAAGGCCTGGAAATCCAATTTTTTGGTCAGAATGTGTTTGGATTTTGAGCTGAGTACTTGGAGTTTGGTAAATACTCCAAAAAAAATTGTGCATTTCTAACTTAGGTAAATATTCAATCAAAAAAATGTTGGAAAGGTAAACTTATATATTATACCTAGAAGATATTATAAAAAAATAACTCAGAGTCATTCAATTTCACAATTTGTAAAAATAACTTCTAACTTTAGTTTCATCAATTCCATTTCATTATTTCTATAAGCTATTTTGATAGTCTACTTATATAAATATAAATATATATAAATATCCCTATAAAGAGTATGGTAATTTACTCAAAATTAAAAAAAAAATTAAAATTTTAAAACATTTTGACCAAGAAAGTACAGAACCTCCAGCTTCTTTCTTGAGGTCGGTCTGGATCTGGATTTTCTTGGAATTCAATTTCAAGATTGCCATCTCCTCACATTTACTTTTCATTTCCTCTTCGTGGAAAGAATTACATATAATATATAATTTATAGAAATATATCAGAAGTAGGGTACTTTTGTATATAGTAGGTAGATGCTTTGGTAATTTTTAGAATAATTAGAAAAAAATTTGATTAATAAAAGACATATCAATATTTATAAATCTTAAAAGGACAATTATGTAAATAAATGATCAGATAAGCCGAATAATTTCATTTCAAGAATTATAATTCTCATAATTTTGAAATCCTGGATAATTCATATTCATAATATTACCACTACTATCATGTATAGGCACATGTAGGCATATCAATATCATGTAAATTTGAAAAATTTCTTTAAATTATAATTACATATAAATAAATATACTATTTTAAATTAAATATACTATTATTAGTAGAAATTATAATTTTTATGAAATTCAAATAATGTACTAACATTAGTAATAAGATACTATTACTTATTACATGTTAATATCTGTATACCTACAAGACTTGAAAAAGTTTAAAAAATTTTTAAACTTTTTATTTTGATTTCCACCAATGATTCGACTCACTCTAAATGTTCTTTTAATAGTAGCTAAAAACTATAAGTTAAGTATTAAGTACCTACCTACCTAGTTTAATTATTTATAAAAGTTACAAGTTATAGTACTATACTACAGAATATAAGAGAAAGAGTATCATTTATCTGATCGCAATTTTTGCCATTGTTTCATATTTCACCTCAACTTCAAATTATACTTAATTGTTATTACTACTTTTATTACAATAATATTTTCATAAAATTGTGGGAAATACCTAATCTTGGAACTTTTTTTTATCACTTTAGCATTAGTTTATTAGCTCTAAAATCCCAAAATTTTTAGAAATCTTGATGAAATTTGCTTAAAAATCGCGTAGAATGAAATAATTTTGTAAAAAAATGCTTTTTAAAATAAACTCTATGAAATTATGACATTTAAATTATCAAAAAATGTTTTTGAATTCGTTAAAAAGTCTAATTTTTGATTAAAATTGTCCAAAAATTGATGAAAATGCCTTGATTTAGAAGAAATTGTGTAGAAAATATGAAAGAAATGAGATGTCAAGTTCCAGAATGATTAATTTTCCTATTTAGAAAACTCATAAAAATAATGGTAAGTGCCATAAGACTCTTGTTATTATCTAAAATTAGAGAAATTTTGAAATTTGATCTCCGTTTTTATCACTACTTTGATCGAAATTAAAATCAAATTATATTTAATTGACTTTTATTTCTTAACTTGTACAATTTGCTATAATGCACTATAATACCTATATACTAATGTATCTATTTTTGTGAAATTTTTTTATATCTACATAGTATAGGTACATAGTACTATACTGTATTGTTGTATCTTTAAAATATGACAAAATATTGAGTAAAAAAAGTGCAAAAGTTCAAATTTTTTTTGAACTTTTGGTGATCTTAAAGATAACATTTGAAAGATACTTAATTAATCATTATATTTTGGGGTTTGAAAGTACAGCGGTAGGTAGGAAGTTTTAAATTTGATGTTACAAGGTACCGTAAATTATTTTTATTAATTAATTAAAGATCAAAATCTACAGACATTTTATAAATTTATTATATTTAAAACATTTTTAATACAAAAAAAAATTCATTTTACAACCTAACATTAATTTATTTAAAATAACTCATGTATGCAACCTCGTAAAACAAATTTTTCTAGCTTGGCTATTCAGATTTTTTGGGGATTTAGGGCTATTGTATCTTAAATTGTTGTCCGACTTTAAAAATTTCAAAATCTCATATAGAAACTTGGAAATTTTCTAAAGATTTTGAAGCATTTTGGAATATAGTTTAGAGTCCTATAGGTACTTCAAAAGTTCCTTAAATGTAAAAAATTAAGAATTTGGCTGGACAAAGTCCATTTTTGATCTAATTTTGTTCAAATTTTGCTAAAAATATTTAAGCTTTAGGCACAATTTTATCAAATTTTGTAAAATTTTCATCAAAAACATAATCGATTGCTTATTTCAAAGGCTTTTTTGGGACTTGCTCTTTCTATTCTAATAATATATTTTGCAAAACTAAGCTTTGAGTTTGATAGAATTATTGAAAAATTAAGAAATATTTCGATTTAAGAGCTTTTAAAGATGTGCTAAACCAATAATTGAACAACTTGTTAACTATATATTAGGATTTATGAAATTTTTTTTGTTCATATTATTTCTCTCTCATTTAGTAAATTAGTTTGTAAATCTTTTTCAGCAAAAAGATCCCAAACTCAGATAGTCTCGAGAAAGTATACAAAATATCTTTTCCTATACAGATTCTTTAAAAATTTCAAAAATTTATTTTTTAAAACAATTTCAAATAGATCTATCTCAATCTAAGGGTCATAAAAACAGGTTTTTATTCCATTTAACAGTTCTCGGCTCAATTATTTATAGTATTATTATTATTATGATTATTATTATTTCTTTTTAATGCTATATGTCAATTAAATTTCGTAGAAAAAAAAAACTTAATTGCAGTTTTTGGCTCGAGACCTGAACGAGAGTGGGAGGTTCAGATTATTTTTGAGATCTCAAATCTCGATATATTTTTTTTTTCTTAAATTCTCAAATCTTATTTTATATTCTCTTTACCTATTTTATATTCTTAATTAGTCTTATCCAATTAAATTTAATTGCAAGTTAAACCACCCATTTGATTTGCAAATATACTCAACTTTTTTGCATTTATTTTGAGAATTAAAATTTTATTCAATACTATCATGGGATACAAGACAAGTAAAGTGATTGAAATGACTCAAAATTTCAAAATAAAGTTTATAAAAACCATTTTTCTTTCGAAATTTCGAATGCTTTTAGAAACTTTTTGATTTATATTTTGAAAACTTGAAATTTTTGGTCATGCTATTCCAAATTTCGATGAAAATTTTCAAAATTTTGCTAAATTTTTGGTCTTGAAACACTAGTTTTTGAGATTTTGGCCAAATTTTTCAAAATTTTGACCATATTTTTGATCTTGAAACATTTTTTGGCAAACTTTTTTAAAAATTTACATAATTTTTACATGAAAAATAATACAAACTTTCGTTTGAATTAGTAATAGATAAAAGAACTTCTTCAACTTTAATATTTTTTAGATCTATAATGTGCTAATAAAATACTCAAATGGCGTCTAACTTAAAATAATGTACATTTTTGAGAAATTTTGAATATTTTGCAAAAATCATCTACAAAAATGATAATATGACAATAATTTTGTTTTAAAATCAAATCTAATTAACTGATAATTGAAACTTTAAAAGTATTTTTTTCAACTTTTTTATGCATATATTGAGTCCTTTACTTGTCATAAAAAGAGATTCAGAAAGCATTCAAAATTCCCAAAATCTCGATTCTCAAATCTAATTCTCAAAAGTTTATTAGCCCTTTAATTCAAAATTCTCAAATTTGTACTTTTATAGATAACCTTCTCTAATCCCCAATTAAAATTTACTTTGTGTGAATTAAGCAAATACATACTTTATATTATACTATGAGTACAGATAATACAAACTTGATGTAGGTATATGAAGTGTAAGGTGTAAAAAAATTATAAATTTTTACAAAAGTTAAATTTTTTTCAAACAATATTCAATCATTGGAAATTCTTGGTAGAAATTATCTTTGCGTTTCTTCAAGTACAATTTTTTACAATAAGAGTTTTTGAGGATTCAAAGCATGAGAAATTTAATTAGATTTACTTGAAAGTCTTCTGGGTAAAGTTTTTGATATTTTAGCAGTATCTATCTAGTAGTACTATATAGATTCAGATTAATAGGTGCTATACAAAGTATCTGTCGAAAAAAATCATAAAAATATTTGCAGACAGACATTCCTGGAAACTCCATTGTCTTACAATATGTTCCAATTAAACACTTTTTTCAAAAAATTCCTACTTTTCTGACAGAACAAGGTCTTTTGATAAATTTTGTAATTATCAATGGTTCAGTACTAAAAATTTAAAAGTGTAGCAAAATTACAAGCATTAAATACTAAAATGTTGAAAAATATGAAAAAAATGCCTAAAATATCAAAAAATATTGTATAGATAATTGGGTTTTTTTGATATATTTCTTCAAACTACCCTACAGCTGTATAAACCCACAATAAAGCTTTGAATAAGTTGAAAATGTCAATAAAAATCATTTTTGTAGATAATTTTTGCAAATACTCAAAATTTCTCAGTACATTATTTCAAGTTTAGACGCCATTTGAGTATTTTATTATCAAATATTATAGATCTAAAAAGTATTAAAGTTGAGATAGCTCTTTCTTTCATCTATTACTAATTCATCTATTACGAAAGTTTGTTTTATTTTTCATGTAAATTTTTTTTTAAAGTTTGTCAAAAAAATGTTTCAAGACCAAAAATGTAGTCAAAATTTTGAAAATTTTGATCAAAATTTGGAATAACAAAACCTAAAATTTCAAGTTTTCAAAATATGAATCAAATATTAGTTGTGAAATGCCCAACTATACTCAAACATTGTTTTCACCTTACATTTATTTCTTTTTTTACTACTAGGATTTAATTTACTCTTGAGTTAACTATTAATTGGTCGTAAGAAAAGTCTTCATTTTTCCCATTTTTCGGTGTTAAAGACCAAAGGTCAACTATCAGGTCATTCAGATATTATATTCGGAATCTCTGTCACAACCTCTGTGGCCACTTAAATCTCATTTTTAATTTTTTGCTCATTTGATTAACATATATGGAACCTCTAAAAGGTCCATAGTACCTCAAGTCAGAGAGGTTGGGTATTGAGAAATTTTTATCGAAATGTCACAACTAGATACTAAGAAGGTTAGTTTAGGTTTAACCATGCCAAGTTTGGTTAAAATCGGTTCAATAGTTTTCTTTTTATCTTGAGGACAAACAAACATACAGACAGACGAACAAAGTGTACGAGGGATCAAAATTTATACCTAGATTTGATTTTTGAATATTTTTCAGAAATCTTGTGAAAATAAGTCTTATTATACTACATAATATATTATATTGCTAACTATTGTGATCAAAAAAGTATTTATACCAGGTTATTCATATCTTTAGAAAAAGATAATTAAGGTTTATAACATATTTTTGAGAAATTTAAGCTTAAAATGCATATTCTAGTGTAGTAATTCTTAAAACGAATTTGGACCAAATTTTTGAGTATTTTACAAATCTGATCGTGAGAATTGAACTAGAGATCTGAAATTTTGAGTAGAGTTCAACTTAAAGACTCAAAGGATTGTGAAATAATCCTATAAAACTTAAAAGTAAGGCTAGATTTGCTCGTGCATTCATTTTTTTCATCAAGACCTCAAAAAACAACACTTAATTAAATAATACTATTTTTAAGCACTTAAATTTAATCTAAATAATTGTGATAATTTAAAGCTACTCATATGTACCTACAAGTCAGTATAGTACATACAATTCTATTCAAATGCATTGCATCGTATCAAAATCAACAAAATGTAAAAAAAAATAAAAATAAAAAATCAACAAGCGAGTCGGCACATTACCATACGCATATAAGTATCAGTACCTATCCTATGTATCCTTGTATAATATGTATGCATATGTATGTATATATAGAGGTGTAATGTAAATTAAGTGCTTGAATTTTATCAAAATATCAAATCTTTAAGATATATATTTGTATTCAAGTTTTTTTTTGCCAAATCTTTCGAGTTATTTATTGCAGAATTTGTAAGATTTTTAAAGATTTTGTGATAAGATAAGTTGCTAATTATATGCCAATATCGAGTAGGGTAAGCAATTGTTGAGTAATATCCGGCTAATAATTATATCGACCTTAAGAACTTGCATTTATAGATCAAAATTACTATAAATATTAATGTAACTTGTCTTTTAGCATTTTTCATATATGTACTAGCTATAAGATGTAGGTAATTAGAAGTTTCAAGTTTTATAAATAGTGTTTAATTACTCATAGAATTTGAAATTTGATATTTTGCCCATAATATTTACATTTTTGAGACAGGTACTTTGCAAAATTCCCTTAAAAAGTTCGAAATTTTGAAAACTTTCTTTGTTCAAAATAAATGATCAAAATTTCAGCTGATAATTTCAAATAAGTCCTGATTACATGATTACCAAATAGCCTGATATGATATGTACCTAATTTCAAAATTTCTTCAAAAATGTCTCTCGAGATTTTTCCAATAGACAATTCTGCGAAAATACCATAGGTATTGAAGAATACTGAACTATCATTTACATTTGAGACATAAGACTCTTATAATTTCTTAAAATTTTGATTTGTAGAAATATTTAGATTAAAAATGCTTTAATTGTATCTTTAATATGCCTTAAACTACTTGTGTAAAGCTAAGTAGATAATTGATTAGTTATTTAGAAGTGAAAATGTATATTTTAATGGTTATTTTAATAATCAAGTCAAGTTTTACACAGTTCTCGTGCGAGCTAATCAGGACTGAAATCTTGTCTTTATGGACCATTTCCTGTTCTTACTACTGCCTAGTATCGTATTAGTAGCAAAAGTGTTAGTGAAATACTTTTTTCGAAATTATCTATGTATATTTTTTACTTGTTCTACCTACAACTTGTTATATAAAATAGATATTTAATAGTATCAACTTTTTTTTCAACTTTTCATTCTCAAAAATGGAAAAGGGTAAACCTATCATATCATACACATTTCTGTCAAAAACTTGTCCAAAATTGACAAATTAAATTTTCCTCTTTTTAAAATTGAAATATCAACTAATTTTATGTAAATATTAAACTTTTCACTATTTTCTTTTTCTAAGCGGCTTCAAATTGAATTTTTTTTTAGAATTTTAAAATATTATGGATTTTTCAAAATACTCGTAGTTTGACAAGTTAGAAACTTATGAAGCATTTAAATTGGCTCTTTTTACGAACGAAGCGAGCACTTGCTATTCAAATTTACTTGCATTTTGTCCGTCTGTTTGTCTGTCTGTGTGTGTGCTTGTTTGTCCAGAGGATTTTAACCAAACATTGACAAGAAGTGCCTTATAGGGCCTAGATGGACCATTTTGACAAAAAATTTTAGATGTTCTGAATTCAAGGTGTGAAATAATGAAAAATGGGATAAAAGTGACTATGATATTGGAGTAATTGATAATGGAAATTCCAAATTTGACATCCATCAGACACAAATCTTGAATTTTGATCTCAAAATTGTAGGAATTTGTGATATTTCAACGATTTTACTTGCAGAATTAAGAATTAACTAGTCTTAAGTGTAAAAGTAGTTAATTAAATCCTAGTATTCTTTATTTTTACATCTATAAGGTACATTATATTAAAATTTAGAAGTTTAAAAAGTGTTCAAAATAATATGGTTTTCCCCCATAGGGGCATATAAGGGGTGATGTCGAGTCTCGAGCCCTCCATTAATTTCTCTGCCATTTCCGTTCGCCTTGAATTGTCTTTTCTTTTATTTAGAGATATTGTAGTAGAAAAAAGTTCAAAATTATTCTAAATTAGATCTTTTATCTGGTCATTTAAATTCGAGACTTTTTGAGGAAAAAATAAAACAACAATTTTACTTTCAACTTAATAGGTACTTTATAGAATAGTACTATAGTAGTTAGTAAGCAAAAAATTACCCATTAAGTAAGTTATACTTTAGACTTTAGACTTTAGACTTTAAAGTGTGTATGTAATGAGGTGTTATTAAAATTTAAAAATCCTTTCATGTTCTTGCCCAACCAACAACCCATATCTCTTTTTGAGATCTTGAAAAATGAATAATAATTTTTTATTTTTGCCTTTAAATTTCCTCACTATTGAACAATTAAATCTTGCAAAAAGTCTAATAAAATATTTTTTAATTTGCAAAACTACAAGTATGTACTAGTACATATATACCTATACATGTACAATATTAAGTACCCAACCAAGTACTTTGGACTTTAGACTTTCCTTGATAGGTAATTAAAATCTGTAAAGTACATTAAATCTTCATATTTTTTAATGAATTTTCCTTGTATTTTAATCAAAATCTATAAAAAATTTGACAAAAAACACTTAATTTATTAAAAGGCAGGTGTTTTATAACTATCAATAAAACATAAGCTACATTTTCTGTAGGTATTGAAAAATTATCAAAAATGAATTTAAAAATTAGTAAATTCATGTAAAATTGACAAATTTTTCGCAAAAAATTGTCAAAATTTTGTATTAAAATCCTTATTAATCTTAAAGTTGACAAAAATATTTAGTCAAAAAATAATCAAAATGTCAAAAGGTCAAGGATAATTGACGAATGATTAAAATAAAAGGTCAAAATTTCCTTTTAAAAGTCATTAATAAAAGGCTCCAATTTAACCTCATCCCTATTTTAGCCACATCCTCATCCCTTGATTGAATTTACTCCTATATTTTTGGCCTAACCTTGTCTCTGTATGCCTTTTAACCTATAAACTAAAGATATTTTGGGTTTTGGGTAAAGTTAGACCAAAAATATAGGGGTAAATTCAACCAAAATAGGGATGTCATTAAACATAAGTCGGATTAAATGACCTAAAATTTCGTTTGAAAGTTCAAAAGTTCAAGACCATATCAAGTTGAAATGTAAAGTAATAAAATTAGAATTAAAAATTGTCAAACTTTAAAGCCATTTGAAAATTATATTAAATTCAAAATCACTAAAACAAGTAAGATTAGTTTCAACAACAACATCATTCAAAAATATTTAATAGCCTCTTTCAGTTTTTTTAACATAAAAAATTCCTCGAGATTTGAGTTTTTTTTTGTGATAAAAGCACCCCATTTCTAATCCCGCATGTTTCCTAACAAATGGTCTACAAATGTCTACAAAAAAGGGAACAATTGACAAAATGTCATTATAACTATAAGTATTATATAATGTACTGCTTAAATGTAAAGAATTTGAAACAATTGTTTAGAAAATTACGACCACCGTCATCGAAATCTGAATAACTTGAGACTTTTTTTTTTGTTCTGATCTCTTTTTCTAGGTTATAACATTATTACTATAAGTATCTACTACCTAATCTTCTATGTACTGACTACTGACTACTGACTACTATTTATTTAAAAGCCACTACTTTTTTCTCACACTTTTTTTCCCTATACTAGTACTAGTACTACCAAAGTATCAGTATGTATTTATGTTACATAGTAGTACATTGTAGAAATAAATGATAATTTACAATCCTTTAGTCACAAAAAATCCCATTAGTAGCTCTCAGGTAAGTAATACAGCATATCTCCTCCAAAAAAGCAAAACTTTTTTTCCCTCTTAACCTCTCAGTCAGTCTGAGTCTAAGAGCTCGCAAAAAAAATGGAAAAAAACGACCAAAATCTCAAATTTTGAGTTAAATTGTCTTTTGATCAAAGCTTAGCATGTCCAAAAACAAATATTTAACCTAATTTTGATCTTTAAACCTTAAAACAAAGGAAATTTTGAAATATTTGAGTTGAAAACTTTAAAGTCCTAATCAAGATTCAAGTATCCGTATAAGTTTTGAGTCGATGAAATTTTGAGAATTGGTACAGGTAGGTTAGCTTGCATAGAGGTTTGAAATTAGGGGGTACTAGTGTTCATAATTGTATAATTTTTCTAAAGGAAGGATCTCTTTAAGTATTAAACCTCATATATAAAGGCCCGAAAGCCCATTAAAACCCGAAAATATCCTTTATAAAACTGCAAATCAGCCGATTCAAGATACAGAAATTTAAAATTTTTGAACTTTGTTATCTTGACATTCTTGACATTTTTGAACAAATTTATACGTATGATCAATTTTTTTAATACTTTCTGGCTATTTCTAAATGATTTAAAAAGCTCTTTACTTAAAAGAACCAATATATCAAGTTCTATCACATTTTTCCACAATAGAGATAAAAATGGACAATTTGAGGATTTTGGCAAAATATCAGGGATTTTAATGTGCTTTTCCCAGCCTAATACGACCCCCCTACAAGTATCAGATACCTATATGAAAATTTCATTTGACTCAAAACCTAAAGTCTCAAGTTTGAAAACTTAACCTTAATCCTTATGGAGTTTTTACCAAAATTTTAACCATTTTTTATCAAACACATTCAGATTTACCAAGACCATGCAATGCCATAGCCCATATTTCCCTTACACATTATACCATAATATACATTACATTACTTACATAGGTGTATGTATCTAGGTACTATTATGCCGTCATTCTTTTCTATTTTTTTGTGTAAAAAAGCTCAAAAGCTTAAGCTTTTAAGCCCATTAAAAATGTCTGAAGTCAAGTTTAAAGTAGTTTAAAATTATAGTACTTGGTAAAAACCAGTTTTTTTTTCTCTTCCTAAATCCCATAAACTCATAGTTATTTTATAGACTTTTGTACTCTTGTATCTACACTTATTTACCATCTTAGCATGTACTATCTGTAGTACTAATTCCATTTCTAATGGTAGTACTTATATATGTACTGATATATATGTATATAATGGTTAAATATCCCTTTCAAGACCAAAAGTCTACAAAATTCACTATCCTTTTGTTACCTGATTTTGATTTTTGTATACAATTTGAACAATTACAAATTACAATTGACAATAGGAGTGGAAGTTGGTATAAAAAAATACCTAGGTATAAAATCAAGTGTAAAAAAATGCCTATTGGGACAATGGATTGAGTAATTTCTAAGAAAGTATAGAGAATTTTATACAGGTATTTTGATAGTCATTTGAGTTTTAAATTTTACAAAAAAAAATCTTATGCAAGATACTAGTATAAGACTCAAGATTAGATTAGAAGTCTTGGAACAGGTGAGAAAGTGGTTGAAATTTTTCTTCTAAAGTTCATCGGACAAAAAAAAAGAAATTTTATTTTATTTGAGATGATTCCAGCAGTCTTGAATTAGAGAATTATCATTTAAACTAATCATTGTCATATAGTCCAATAGTAATATGACATTGAGAAATAATTATTTTTTGTCAATTTTTGATTCCGTTTAAAATTTATATTTTTGTTGAACGTCAAATTTTGTATATAATTTAGATAAAAGTCATTTTTTCAATACAATTTTTTTGTAGTTTGAACAAAACTGATCATAAAATTATAAGTTTTTTAAATATAAGAACCATACCATACCATGGTCAAAATTTTGATATTTAAATTTTTTTTGACCTTTAAAAAAATACTTAGAAAAGGATACCTTCAGGTTAGAATGAGCCTTTGTATGAGGTTCAACATTAGTAAAGGCCTGAAAATCAAATATATCCAATAAAAATTTAGATATATACGGATATATTGTGTTTAAATGCTACAAAAGTCTTAAAATTTAGCTGGATTTTGAAATCTAGCCTAATTTTATATCAAAATTTGGAATTTTATCAAGTAATTCTTGAGATTTTTGAGATTTTTACCAAATATCCAGAATCTTTTTTTCAGAGTTTTTTTAAAGGGTTGTACACGCTTCTTTCGACTGAAATTTGAAATTGTATAAGCTTTGTATTGTATTGCATTGTATTGTATAAGATGCAGTATATTTATACAGGTATTTAGTTAACTTGAACAGTATATTAGCTTTAAGTTTAGATTTAGATTGGTAATCTTCATAATATTTTTAGGGGGGCTGACAAAGGAAGTTTTTGAGTTCAAGTTGAGTTTAATTCAAGGATGAGCTCGCCGAGGAAAAAATAAAAAATAAAATAAAATATACCTATATAAAAAAATTGTGTTTTTGCCCGCTTGGTCAGCCAAGGGTTCCCTACGCGTGCCCAAAAGCCCACAAAATCCAACTCAAGCTCAGATACATTGCACCAGGCACTAGAAATCCAAATTTTTAGCTCGCATTCTATACTATGGACCAGAAAAATAAAATATCCAAACTATCCATCTATAAATAAGCTCTAAATAATTACAAAAACCGTCAAAAAATGTCTAAAATTACAAAAAAAATGTATTAAAAGCCCCAAAATTTTCTTAAAATTGCAGTTTTTTTACATAATATTAGTGTACAGAAAGTATGATAGTAAAAATCCCAATGCAAATCAGGCCGAGAATGAGAATGTTACAAAAAATTTACAATTGAATAAACAGCTATTCAAAAATATGCTTACAAAATAACTTAAAAAAGATACCAATATAGATGAGAAAATTGCTCAAAATATGCACCTAAAAGATATTTTGTGCAAAAATCAACATATAACATAGTCTATAGAAATGTTCTAGTAAACTTGAATCAGCTTAAAAATTAGTTTTTTGATAAAAATTGTAACAGGGGGACGGATTCCTGGATTATTCATATTACTTATTTTATATTTATACTTATTATTTGAATATTATTTAT
>JAQIXA010000685.1:0-36424 GCA_034699045.1 Nanhermannia cf. coronata Gr-Ori-00579
AGGGGACTGAAAACCCAACATCAGTCGAATCTACAACCTCTAACCAGGTCGCGAAGCGACCTGTGCAAAAAGATTAAACATTTTGACCCTAATGTGAATTATGCACCCCCCTAGTGACCCGCACGGTTCCTCTGACTACATTGAGGAGTTATGATTGCAATAGGTTAGGTTAGGTTAGGTTTGTGGCGAAAAAGTGAATTCATAACTTTACCTTTTCATACTCTTAAGTGACCTGTACGATTTCTGTGACTACATTGAGGGGTTATGATTGCTATAGGTTAGGTTAGGTTAGTTTTGTGGCGAAAAAGTGGACTGCATTCAGAATTTTGATTTTTAAAGTTTTTAATTTTTTGATCCTTGACCTTTGACCTTCAGGGTCAATGACCTAGGCCATCATGTAGTACTCGTTAAGACCTTTCTAATGATGTGTTAGATTAGTCTCTAACTCTTATAGAAGCTGAGATATGAATTTTTTAAGATTTCGGAATTTGACCTTTGACCTGTAACTCGAGAACGGCTCATTTTCGCCAAAAAATTATTTCATATTTGGATTCAGGGAGGTCAAAATAGTCTAAAAATAATTAGTTCGGCTTGATATCGCTTGACCGTGATATGGAAATTTTTCCTAAACATTTATACGATGGACTTTTTTTGTTAATTCCATAATTTTTATATAATATTTTAATAGCAATTTATAAACATCTGGGAGTTGATTACGACGAGAAAGTTTTACCTTCAAGTGAGTCAAATTGGCAACCGAATTTATATATTTTAATTTATAATGATTTGTTCTTTGTTTTACAGTTGTTAATGAAGTTTTAAAAAGTGTTGTAGCTAAATTCAATGCTTCTCAATTGATTACTCAACGTTCACAGGTAAAATGTGTAACTTTGCATAACATTTTATCATTTATCTAATCGTAAAATTTTGATTTTAAATAGGTTTCCCTTATGATTCGTAAAGAATTGACAGAACGAGCAAAAGACTTCAATATCATTCTTGTAAGCATTTACTTATACTTCGTAATGTAAAATTAGTAATTGCCTAAAGTTTTATCACAATTATTTGATCATTTTTTAAGGATGATGTTTCTATCACTGAACTTAGGTATGTATGTATTTTATATATTATTATTATTATTATGCAATACAAAATACTCTTAAACTAATCTTTAAAAAATAAATTGTATTTTCTAATCCGAACTCAGTTTTGGAAAAGAATACACAGCTGCAGTTGAAGCCAAGTAAACAAATATTTTCCTCTGCAATACCTAATGAACAAAGATTTTGATTTGTAATTTTTATTTTAGACAAGTCGCTCAGCAAGAAGCACAAAGGTAAATACAGTTAAAAAAATTCATTACCTAGTTATTTAACTATTTTTTGTATCTGCCCTAAAGAGCTGCCTTTTTCGTTGATCGAGGTATTTAAATAAATGCTTAAATTCTTTAAAAACGGATTCTAATAAGTTTTTCTTTTTTTTGTACAGCAATTCAAGAAAAACAGCAAAAGATTGTCCATGCTGAGGGAGAAGCAGAAGCCGCACGAATGATATCCTTTTCATACATACACAATTTTGATTTTATTAATATATTTTTTGCGCCTTTCAGGTTATTTTATAAATAGAAGTGATGATATTTGGCTTATGACTCTCAAGTCTTTCTTTCCACTAATTTCTTGATGGATATGTCGAAGTTCATTGGCTATTCATTGTAAGGCTGGTGGTATATTTATATGATCTTTTAAAGAACTAATTTATTTTAGTTTTCTAAAAGTCATGTCCTTATTTAAAATTACTTACCTTATAAAAGTTTCTTAAAGGTAAAGGAATTCATGGGGCATGAGACAATATTTTTTTAACATTTAAAATTGAAAGCTTGAGTACATGGATACGTTTTTAGTAATCTGATCTATTTATAAATCAATAAAAATTAATTGCGCGGAAAAAATGACTATCTTGTTAGGCATAAACTTTACAAATCAAAAAAGATTTATTTTCCTTAACTCACTTCATTACTTGGGAGAGGCTATAACTTCAAATCCGGGTTACTTGAAATTGAGGAAAATCCGTGCTGCTCAATCAATATCGAGAACTGTATCACAATCGCAGAATAAGCTCTATCTCAGTGGAAATACTTTGATGTTGAACATTAATGATGCAGCTTTTGATGAAACAATGGATAGGTAAACTATTTAATTACAATAGTAAACTATTTATTACATGCATAGATAGTTAAAATATGTTTAATACATATATGATTTTGTATCTTTAGATTGGATCCCAAAAAGAATCCTCGAGTTCAAGCTAAGTTCTAGTAAGTTTTGTTACTTAAAACTCTCTTTTTATAAAAGTCCAATCAAAACATTGTTGAAGTTGACAGTAGAATCCCCTTTAATTTTGATATAAATTATAAATTAGTCAATTGTTCGAGTCTGAAACTAATGTTGTATAGTTTGTAGATCACATTTCTATTTGAATTAAATTATTCAACTTGAGAAATTACCAAGAATTGACAGTCCCTTAAGGATAATTGAGAGAGATTTAAAAATACAATTATATTGTTAATGTAATTTAATGTTGTAATAGAAAAAAATATGTTTAAATTAATCATGTTTAACTGCAAAATAATTAAAGAGAGAATCGTTTAACATGATATAAATCTAAAAGTAAGCGACGAAATTTTTTAACAAATTAAGATTTTATTAACATATTTACATTTCATAATGTAATTAAAAAATATTAACAATATTTAAATTTAAATAATTCAAGTAGATAGTTTAATGGTAGTACATTCGTGATGTAAGTTAGGTAGGTAAGTATATAGTTAGAATTTTGTATTTCCAATAATAATGACAATAATTTGTAAAGGTTAGTAGGTTTAACATAGTAATTAGGCATATGTTTAATTTTTCCAGTTTGACATCCTGCTGTTTAGATTATTATTTTTTATAAATATTTAATACACATTTTGAGATTTTTAAAGTATTTTTTGTAAGGAGAGGCAGTTTTATGTTTCCTCGATCCATAAAAATCGTTCTCAATGGCTGTTGCAAATTTTTCCTGCTTTATTCGTTAGTTAATCTTATCTTTAGTCAAATTTCAAATCCTCGTGAAACAATATCCTGATCCTGGCAGTGGTTTGATTAAGGAATATAGATTTTTAAAGATTAAGTTTGAATGCTTTTTGAATACGTTTAAGTACATAACCGAACATGTTAACAAGAGATTAATCCAATATAAACACTTTGAAACTTTGAACTATTAACTTCTATAATATACAATTTAGCCTAGCCTAGCTTGTATTTTATTAAAATTACTTTTTACTTACTTTTACAACACACATTTATTTGTAGCAAAGTTGATAAATAAAAATACCTCGCATTTTAAAGGGCAGTAATTTTAGAAATGCTTTCATAATTGTGAAAAAATAATGAATTTATACTAGAAGAATAAACTTTTTTTGGTATGCTTAAAATATATCTAAATATTTTATTATGAGTAATGCTCGATAAGTACCCTATTTAAATTCTAAATGCCTTACATTTAGATGTAAAATTGTAAACACTAAACTGTTCGAAAAATTAGATTTTTTCGAGTGAAAGTGGAAAGTGAAAGCCGCATTTGGGGAAAAGTGCAAATTATTACATTTTACAACAAAATATAAAATCTTGGCTCTATTTTTTATTGCATTTAATTACATATTATGCTCTCTATTTTCTAGTATAATTAATCATATTTACCTATATATAGAGTATTGGAATTTTCTTACTAAATTAATTAGTATCGTATGCACCCTAATGGATAAGTTTTTAGGGAAGAATTAGCAATCATTACTAAAGTTAGTAATGTACCTAGTACCTAATAGTATATCTATTGAACTAGTAGTTTTGAGAAATTAGAGATCAAGTTTCGCAACTGAAAAAATACAAATACACAATGCTATAAGTAAGTACATAATCTATTTGGGAGCATTAGCTATACTGGTACTAGAACCTACTTAAAAAGAGATCTTCAAATTCATCTCATTCAATTCGACTTATGTAAATCTGATGAGACTAGAGTCATTTTGAATTCTTAATGGAATTTTACTAATCGGAGGTCAGCATCTTGAAAATTTATCCATTGATAAACAATCCAACACTGCAGATCCACAGCTACTTCTTCTCGTTAGCATTGAAGAAACGATATTCCATTTATTCAATCTACAAAAAAATAAATTTTAAATCAATTTAACTTTTTTAAAAGGATTTTACCTAGGATCATATCGTTCCATAGTGCTCAGACTTGAACTTCCGTCGTTTCCGCCGAGAGCCCACAAATATCCCTCAGACGAGACGAGTTCATGAGTCGACCTTTTAAAGATTCAGAATAATGAAATTGAGCCGACATTTTGCAATAACTGCATTTCAAAAATTTCGCTATAGTAGTATACTAGATTATACTACTTACTTTATACTAATGTAGTAAGTAGTGTACTTTCTATTATGTAATAAGTACCATACAATACAAAGTTCATAAACTTGCATCGTTTCTTCACTGTCTACTCTTTGACCTACTTTAGCTAACCCTTATTTCAACAGTTTCCAGTCTATAATAACGAGCACATTTTTTCTCTCTATTACATAACATTAGATTTAGAATATAGCTCCCAGACTTAAATCCTTTAATCTTTTAACTTTTTTTTACTAAAGATATACAGAATATTCCTACATACTACATTTGACATTTTGAAATTCCTTACAGATATCCTTTTAGTGTATTTTCCATACATTATCAAAGTAAATATTTAATGCATAGCTAGGTAGGTACTCTTTGCTTTTTCTATTAACTAGATCCGAATTCTAAAAAACTTATATAAGCATGGTATAAATACCAATACCTACATAAATGTAAAGTACATATAGCTTGCACATTTATGAAAAGGATCGATTTAAGATCTGATATGCACTTACCTGCATATATACTAGTAGTGGTATATATGCAAAAATACTCTATTAGAGTCTCTATCTCTATTGGACCTACTACTATCAGATGAGTAAGGAATCGAATGCATTTAGGATTAAAAATATTGCACAAATGAAAAAATCGATATTTGTCTTTATAATTCATTTAATTTTTGATTCCAGACTATACTCGTACATAGTCTATCTAGTACTCGTATTATTACTATACTATTCGAGTCTCGATTTATTAACTTATTGTAAGATAAAGTCCAGACTTGAACTAAATTTAGAAAGTGCATGGCATTTATAAATTGAAATTGAATGGAAACTGGAAACTGGTTACTTTACAATTACAAGTCTAGTCTAGTTCTAGTCTATAAATATTTACGATTATGATGTGGTTCTTTTCTTCTTAAAGTTCTACAACTCACCTTTTATTATGCATAGGTAAGATTGATTCCCATCGAAGACCTAAAAATTAGAGTAAATTTTAGGTACTTTCATATAATATACCTAATAATACAATGAAATGCAAATGTTATTATTACGTCTGGGATCAAACTTTTCAGCTGTAGCTAAACTAGCAGTCCCATCAGAACCTAAAAAAATTTCAAACTATTAAGTACCCAGCTTTGTCAAGTAAATGAAAAGAGTTTTCGTATTTTAAATAATTACCTCCAACACAATACAGGACTTCTCCTATAAATTAAATTAAATTTTATTAGTAAAAGTTAAAAATAGTAAGCAAACTTTCACTTGAGGTGAAAGTTAGATTTACGCCTATAAATTTTATCAATTTACTTTTACTAAACAAGTCAAAAGTTTTCTTTCTCAAATTCTCAATCTGCATACATTTGAATAACTTAAATTTCTCTAGTGAAAGTAAAACTTTCTCTTGATCTTATTCTAATGATAGGATCATTATAAATTACAAGATTTTTAAGTAAAAAGTCCTTACCAAGTGCAGCAAGACCTGCAGAAAAGCGACGCTGTGAAAGAGCAGGTACATTACACCATTTCCCTTCCCTGTAAGTTGATAAAGTAAAGACATAATTTACATTAAAAGAATTATAAATGTCCAAGATAATGAGATGCCTAGTTTATTTTAATAGGTTCTTTGAATAAGTAAAGTAAAGTAGGTATACCTAGGATCGAGCCTCTCGACTGATGCTATGGCTGTGCTAGACTCTAGTCCTCCAACACAGTAGACACAGTTATCTATGGGTAAAAGATTTTTTTGAAACTAAATTTTTTTTTGAAAAGAATACGAGTATACTGTAGATAATAACCTGCTTTGTACTTTGTACAAATGTTTATTTTAATTCTGAAATTAATTTATTCAACCTACCAAGTGTGGCAACACGACAGTATCTCCTTCGTTGGGTTAATGCTGGAGAACAACTCCATACGCCAGTTAATGGATCAAATCTTTCCACAGAATTCAAACAACTGAAATGATATGATATGATAACAATGTATAAGTTAAAAATGAAATTTAAAAATAATTTGTATCAGTATGGTACATAGGTATAAGTATAGTATAACAGATCATCTAAAACTATTTTAAACTTGCTTCAAAAGTTCTAATCGAAAATATTATTTAAAAAAATTCTCACACCTGGCACCATCGTATCCACCAACTGCCCAAATCAGACCTATAAAATAAAATAAAATAAAAATTATAAATGTTTCTCTTTCTATAAATTTTCTTACCATCTAAAGCAGAAACACCGAGACAACTTCTTCTGGTACCCATATTTGAAACAAAAGCCCATTTATTTGTACCTAAAAGAACAATTTTTATAGGTCAAATGTCTTCTAATTGTAAGTTCATAACATGATCATGAAAAAATTACGTGGATTGTAATACTCAGCAGTTGCTAAATCACTTGTTCCATCATAACTAAAAAGTAAAATCATATAAGATAAAAAATTTTAAAAAATTTCTATTATTACCCTCCGACGGCAAATAGAGATTTTGAGACTGCAGCAACTCCACATCTCGATCTGAAATTTGAATATGATTTGCCTATAGTATAACCTAGACCTTTTTTATAATTTTTTAGAGAAATTGAATGACAAATTATTATGGTAAAACCTTCTTGTAAGTAATGGAGCAGTGGGCATCCATCGATCTGTTCTCGGATTGTAACATTCACATTCACTGTGGATTGCAAAAAGACTTCCACCACCTAAAAAATGATGCAAGAAAATGCAAGTGTAAGGGAAATTGAAATTGAATCTCTTGAAACAAAATAAATTGCCTTAAGCTTTTAGATTTTAGTTTTGGGTTATAAAAAGGGGATAAAGATATCAAGTTCGAGAATTGTAAAAAAGGGTGAGAACGAAATTGATACCCGAGGCTTAAAATAAAAGTACGCCTACAAAAACTCTCTTATTACGAGTAGGTAGCTAACATTGATATGGCTTCTTTAATGAATGGAGGAAAAGTGACAAAGACAAAGAGGGTGTTATACAAAGGCGTATTTACCTAACAACTATGTGATTTAAATGATTTGAAAAATTATTTAAATTACCGATTGCAAATATATATGGTCTCATCCCATCTGGTCTTCTATCTGCTGTTCGGTCTGATGAAAGAGATGCCTGTAAATTAAGATCGAAATTTTTTTGTCATTCTTTATTTTTATTTCTAGTATTTCCAAATTTTTTCAAGAAAAAATTTAAAAATATAGGTAGGGTTTTCATATAGGTGATTAAAAGTTGGTTAAAATTTGGAATACCCTTTCTTCTGGCAGTAGATGATATCTCATAGCCTCAAGTAACAGTTCTTTACATCCTGGATCATCTTTTATTAAAGTCTCTGAATCCACTGTAGTCATTAGGAATCGTCTCGAAAGTAATGGAATCCGTACTTTGCACAAAAGCTATCAAAAAATTAATTTTAATTATTTCCAAAATTTCATTTTTTATCTAACTTACTCTTGACAAGTGTATTGTTCTATTTTCTAGATCATATTTAACCCAGGCCATAGCAGCCGAATAGGCTTGTTCCTCAGATGTGACATTCAATTGACTACTCCCAAGTAATTCTTCAACCTTGAATTTGAATAAGAAAATTGAAAATTAATCAATAATAGTTAATGCATGTAAGTATGTGCAGTAAATGCACATACTTATAAGGGTACTTAGATAGGTCTAGTCTGCTATTTTAAAGCAAGCCTACTCTCAAAACCATTATGCTATTTTTGAGATTAATGATGATTTATACATTTGAAATACCAAGTATAAGTCTTTACTTACCAATGGTACTACATTATTGAAGTTTTTTCCATAATCTTTTCGAGGATTTTATTATATTGTTTAATCGACTGTGCAAACCTCTGAAGCATTTCGCTGTACATTTAAAGTACTCTACACAATAATTTTTACTACTTATTCCACTGGTAGTAGCTCTCTATATACTTAGCTAAAAGTGTAATTCCAATTCCTAATATTTTGTCTGGAGGGAATTCTTGAGAGCTATTTTTCTAAGATAAGACACCAGACTCGACTCGAGTAAAGTAAAAATAAAGTGAAATTGAGTTTTCCAGATACTTAGCTGAACTGTATGTTTAGGAAAATGAAAGAAAACTCTGATCTTGAGTTTAAGAGTAAAGACAACAAGCCAGGAAATCTGATTCCCCTTTTAATTTTCATTCCAATTCTTTTCAAAAGACTTCTACTAGTAGGTATGTGTAGAATAGACATAGAATGAATAGAAAAATAAATAAGTAGATTGTACAAAAGGGGAGAATGTGGTATAAGGTATTTAGAAAATAAATAAGAAAGAAAATCTTGAGAACATCTTTTCTACTAATATCAGTACTAGTAAATGTAATACGATGTATTTGTACGGATATAAGAAAAAATGGTCAAACTTCAAACAAGATGTGGTCAAACAAGATTTTGGTCTTAAGAAAGATCGAAAAATGAAAATGAAAGCAAGTAATATTGTATTAAGATACATTCTGCACAAGTATGTTATACATACGAAGTACCTACATATATGTACTTTTTCTATTTCTAATTTCTATGTTCTTACTATTAGACAGATAACAAGTCGGAAGTTGGGGAAAGTATTCCAAATTCCAATAAAAAAAGTTATACACTCTCACAAAAGCTCATTAAGAACTACTAGAAAATTACATTTTTTACAATTTTTTCTAAATATTCATAAGAACATGCTTAAACAGATATACGATACTTAATTATCATGTATTATACCAAAAAAAATTTGAAAAAAATTGAGCAAAACCTGATATTTTTGTCAAATTCTAAAATTGAACTTTAATGAAATTAAAGTTCATTAAAGCCTACATTAAAGCCTACATGTACCTAGTGATTTCAAAATAATATTGTATTTTAATGTAAATTTTAGCAAACGACACTTTTCCGACGATGGGTCACGTTAAAGGAATAAAACTTTTGGGTTTAGATATTGGATATTGGAATACAAATGCATTTTTGTGTTAAAGTTAAAGTAGTAGATAGTAGGTAGGGTAGGTACTTATACTAATATAATTCTGTATTAATAGGGTGTCTAGAAAAAGTCTAGTCTGGATATAAAGGCCATTATAGGAGATTGCCTTTCTCCTAATGACAGCAATTTATTTATGTTAGGGGAGAAGTTTTAGAAATCACCAGAAAACCATATCAAATACTAACCTACAAGTACAAGTATGTACGAATGTAAGTATCAGTATAGGTAATAGGTACCTACTTAGCATCAGTATAGTCCTGCTGTAGGGTACTGTATGGTAGATTTGTCTAAATCTCAAAAATATCGTTATTATATTTTACTGTCTGTAAGTGCCCTTCCTAATATCTAATATAGCTCTAAGCAGGTGTCCATAATGGGTAAAAGTAGCTGAAGTATGCACTTCTACAATCTTCAATCTATCAAACTGAACCCCTCTATTCTACACTTATGAACTTATGACAAAACCTCAAAATTTAATTTATTATTCATAAATTACACGGGGGGATTAAAGTCATAATTCAATTCTGATTCTTACCTCCTCCAATGGTAGAGTTAGAAATTCTTCGGTTTGCATCACTTCAGGGAAATTTTGAAGTGCGAATCGATGGGATCTTGTTTGTAATTCTTGAGCCCCGAATGTGTTTGCAAAATTTCTTATACCTAGACAATTTGTTGCTAAAAAAATTACAAAAAAATTATTAAAAATTTCCATGATGTACGAGTTATTTATGGATTTCTTACGATGTAGCTGCCTTTGTAGAAATTTGCAACAAGCCTCACGAACTAAAGACATTTGAAGTAGAGAAGCACCTGGAAGAATAGTCTAAAAAACATTTATTTTCATTATTTTTAAACTAAAGCAAGTACCTAAGAGTAATTTGTACAAAAGTTGAACTTTACCTGAACATTTTCTTCAGTTATAGTAATATCTCCAGTATAGGCGTAGTTTATTAGCTGTTGCATCGCACTAGGCTCGATTTCTCTTATAGTTATATCACTCTGGTTTCTCTCAGCTAAATCGTCTACAAAATGACAGTAGTAAAACAAATGTAATTTTAGAACAATTTTAGAACTATAGGCTAGAGTATCAACTTAAGTTGTTTCAAGAGAAAGTTCAAGAGACTAAAAATAAAAATAAATTAAATGACACTTTCTTCACTTTCTTGAGATTTTTATCTTTTTTTCAAAATACTACCAGTAGTACTCTGTAGTACTACTATACTTCTACGAGTAGTACAGACTAGATTTCTATATTTTATAAGTATAGGCTCCCATAGGACTTTACCCTTCCTTATAAATATAGATAAATGACTAGCTTGATCTTGCTTTCTCCTCTTTCTTTTCAAGATTACTTACCATTAAACATTGCATGGAAATACGGGCTTATCGCACTCAATACGACCTTATGGGCAGCTGTACACAAATCCTTAACATGGATAGTCACATCACAAAGCTGGAAATTAAAAATTAAATTTTAAAGATAAGGGTATACTCATTACAATACTGATATAAAACTGGTCTAAAAGCCGACCGAATCAAATCGTCAAACTTTATAAAATATGCCCATTTTTATATATTGCATATATAAAATATGCAATTTAAAGGTTTTTTCAAAATATTATAATATTTAATAAATGAATTTTGATTTTACCTGTCCAGTTTGACGCATTTTATTCAAACAATCGAACGCATTTGAAGCATGATTTGGATTTTTATGTGACAGAGGAATCGACAGTGGCTCATTTCCAAAAACCAAAGGTCCATTAGGAGTTATAGGAGAACTAAAATCGCTATTTGTACTACTATTATTACTATTTATTTCATTCAACCCAACCAAAGTCAGTCCTGAAGAACCCAAACTGGTCGAAAGTAAAGTATTTCCACTCCCACCGTGCCCAAGACTTTGAAAAAATATCGATCTCTCAGATGTACCTATAGATGAGACTGAATGGCCATTTGTATTTGTGTTCGTTGTAGTAGATGAATTATTAATGAGTGATGTGGGTCCACTATTAGTTCCATTGTTATTTGCAGCATTGGATATTAGTGATGGAGTTGATAATGGCAATTTCAACGAAGGTCTTGGAAGTGTTGCTGAACCTGAGATGAGAACAGAAACAGCACCTGAGGATGGTGATGTAAGTGATCCTTTATCGCCAACTGATGATGTCATAGAAGTTGAAATTGTTGAAATTGTTCCTGGTGATTTTGGTGGTGGTGAATTCTGAGCTGAATTGCTACCTGAATTATTGGCAGAATCTGGTCCCATTGTATCTGATCAGAATCTCTGCCTTTTATCAGTAGGGTTGTGGCTTTTTATCCAAGAGATTTCTCTTGTGCAAAATAACAATTAGACCGAAATTGTCTTTAGTATTTGACTACTAGTATTTCAGATTTCAGATTATTATCAACAAAGTCCTGCTGGGGATCCATTTCACCGCATCTGCAAAAAAAATCAAAAAAATTAAGTAGAGTCTAAAAGAGCTTACTACTATAAAGACTAAACAAGGAAATGGTCTAATCGTAAAAGAAAAATCTATAAGGATTTCCTATTTAAGAAAAAAATTTACAAAAAAAATGAAACCTACTAGTAGTTAGATTGGAACTAGAGATATTTCTCTAATCTTAAATCTTAAATTAAGTCTAATAAAAAGCCCAAGGTCGAAATTTTTTACTACCCTGTGAGTACATTCAAAAATTCCAACTTTTGGAATTTCGCTTTCGCAAGTCTCAATTTGACCAAATACAGAGTACTAACTATTGTACTAAATGCTTGAATGACATTTCATGAACCCCGACTTTTTATTTTACAACTCATTTCACAATTTTATGAGTCTATGCGGATAAATACAGTATTTATAAACTAAGGTTAGGACTTATTAAGAGATAAAGCTCAAATTTTTTTGAAATTCGATCGTAAGAAATACTTTGTGGTTTTACCGATCAGTATCATTATTCAGTATATTACAACCTCATAGTAAAAAGACAAGCTATGGATAAAAAATTGACTACTTTTTTGCTCGAATTTTATTGCAATTTGTTTTCACAACACGCAGAGCCGAACACCACGCAATTTCATACTTTTCTGACTTGATGATTGCTCTTTTTTTGCTCGGGATTCGAGTTATTTGGGTCGAGGTTGAAGTTGAATTGTTTTCTCTCCTAGAAACCAATGTGGATTTAATATAGGTAGAGAAAATATACAAGAATTTTTGAGCTCTATTTACTTGTACTAATGCTCATCAACTTGTATATATGTATATTATGAGCATACACAAGTTTAATAGAAAGTTATCTTGACAAAGAATCGATTGGAATAACACCAGCCGAATCCAAGCTTTTTATTTTATTTACTTTTCTTCTAACAGTTAGTTCTACTACTACAGATATATGCAAGTATCAGTATATCACTAGTAATCCTAGTTCAAATAATTGAAATACATTGGACTAGACTTTTGGAGAAAATAAAGGACTTTGGTCGATTAAATTGACTTTTATTGCTCTTTTCATATGTTTCCTTATAGCCTTATAGCTTTAGTATAGGTACTAGATAGAAGTATTAAAACTACAAATCGAATCCCAAAAATAATATTTTACTCTCGGAAAAATTCAAAGTAATCGAGTAGTCAATACAAAGAAGAAATACAAAAATATTTTGATTAAGATCCTTATGTGGGAAAAGTAATAGCCGCTGTCTCAACTTGATTTTGATTGATTTGCAATGGCAAATTCGCGTGTTTAACCCTAAAGCATATTACCTATTATGTATAAGTGTCACATTTTTATATTTTATTGATACTGACTTGAACTACTACAAGTTTTTTAGATAAATCAATTAAGTCTTTGTTGTATAGTCTGCATGGGAATATACAAGTGTTTTACAAGAAGAAAAATGATAAAAATGATAAATTTGACCCTTCTTTTTAGATTAATACAATTTTAAAGATGTCTTACTACAATAGTACCCTACCTACCTATACCTATACATATATCTAGTCTAAAGAATTAGTTGATTTTTATTTTAATTGGATTTTGTAAAACAAATAACCTCAATCTTCAAATAAAATAAAAGTTTGTAACCTCATTTTTGTTAAGCTACCTATTTGTACTTACTGTATAGGTAAAGAGTTAGACGCTCAGCCTCTAGGGTATAAGAATGGCAAAATTGTTTGCAAAACTTTTTTTGAAAACAAAAGAGTATAACTTTTTCGGTTTTATGGGTACTTTAGTCTAGATAGGCACTTTAGATTTAAAACTTTGATTTTTATGCTCAACGTAGAGCTATGACAGAAAAAATATCTTGAAGATAATGTTATTGCCATTAGAATTGCCATTGACTCTCTTTCAATTGAAGTTTGAGTAGGTACTCAACCCTGTACATAGTTTGATCACAAGTCAAAATGCAATAAATGATATTTACAAGAAAATGGATACTTCACATCAATAAATGGATACTTTACATCAATTTTGATGTAAAGAAGATATAAATTATCTAATTTTAAAAAAGACATCATTAACCGATTAAAGTTTCATCTGTAAACAAGTCAAATGGTTTCTGTCCGCAGGCCATTGGCCATCATTATGCTTAGAAACCAAATATACCAATTTTCTGGTCTCTCATTTTTGTAAATTTTTTTTTTACCTATCGAAATTTTACTAAAATTGGGAACACATTTTAATCTACCAATAATTTTTGTCAAATTTTGAGCTCTAAAATGTGTAAACAGAGTTAATATTTTAAAATTTTAAAATTTTAATTATTTTTGAACCTATAGTGTCACTTTACTTGTTTTGAAAACCAAAAAATACTTTCCCCTGACAAATGACAATAGAGGCAATAAATAGTTCGAAAGAATCAAATTCAATGAAAATGAATAAGGGAAGTGGAAGGGGAAAGTTATAAAAAGCATAAAGATCGACATTTTGTGGATTTTTTTTTTATACGTTTGGGATTTCTTTGGGAAATTTTTGATCTCATCCTCAGTTCGCTTCAACGAATCTCTATTTCTCTTGTATATCCTCTAGTATCTTTATAGGGCTTTTGATTCTTCTGCCTGGATTTGACAAATTTTTTGTGTATTTTCACTTTACCCTTATGGATCCTGTTCAGGGTAGTAATAGTAAAGGGATATTTTGAAGGAAAAAAGTCAACTTTCATGACTTTATTCTATTGGTAAATATCAGTAGAAATAAGAAAGAGGTGGATGGTTAGAGAATTTTATTTTATAAATTATGATCACGTGCGAGATTCAGAGCTAGTTTGGCTTTGGATTTGACTTGTCACTTGGAACTTGTAATTTGTAAGGGTAGTAGAACTGTGAAATTGGATAGTTGTATCTTTGAAATAACTTATGATTCATATAATACTTGTATTTATATGAAAGAAAATATGAATCTAGCAATACTACTGAAAGGGTCATTAATTTTCCAAAAATTGTGTAAATATTGTCTGTAGCTGTTTACACTTACTAGACTATATACATTCTTTGGCTATTTAATTTTAACTTACAATTAGTTATATTCAGTATTCTGTAATCAAATATCTGTAAATGAAATCTGATCTGTTTAGGACTGAGGTAAAATCATTAGAAATACTTATAATTTAAATGATACCCTTTGAAATATACAAATAATTTTTTGCCTTGGCTTTTGCAAGTTGAACTATTTGAATTTCTTTTAAAAATCTTCAAGATGACCAAATTCTACCATATTGTAAGTTAATTTGATCGTAGATTTAAAGGATTTAGTTACTACATTTAAAAAATTTAGATACCAGGACCATTTAAGAAATTGATTTCTAAAAATAGTCGTCTTGTACTAGGTAATATTATCCCCATAAGGGATGTATAGTATGAAAAAACATAAAACAAATGTGAATGCAAGCATTGGGCTCATTAAATATGTAATTCTAATTATGTAACAAGTACTTATATAATATACGAGTATGCTTTCTACAGATAGTTTTAAAAGATTAATCCAAGTAAACTCCAGGAAAAAAAATCTCGAATATTTTCTTTAAAAAAATTTTATTTTGCGTAGTAATAGCATGTGAAATGTGAAATGGGGCTTTTACGAGTAAATGTGTATGTAAATATTTAAATTCAAATCCTTTCCCCTACTGATATAATATTTACTCAACGTATATTATCTTGAGCTCTTATGCCTTCTATTTAAATTTAAGCAAATGTGCATATAGAATGTTCTATTTAAGTAGATACATAATAAGTACTGATAGTACAGTATTATGCTTATTGAGTCAAAATTTATCCATAAAGTTTAATGGAGGAGTCCTTTGTGTTTTAAATATTTCTCAGAGTCAGAATTTCTCATACTGGTTTCTACTTTTTTATGCGAAACCTACTTTTTTTATGAAGTATTGAAGCTTTCACAAATTTTCTTTAGAAATCTTTAGAATTACAAAGTATTATAGACCAAGTCCATAGCTGTAAACAAAATATTTCAAAAGTTCTTTGTTTCTTTTGAGTTTAAGTAAATTTGCTTTCTCCAGTATAAAAGATACCTAGAAGTTTTTTCTACCATAAAAAAGAACAAATAAAATTCGACAGATACAGACACTGCCTGGAACTGGAACTATACTCCGCAGATTTGAGTATGACCAGATTTGACATTAAATTTTCAAAGGACTCAAGCTCTGTATCATTTCACTGCACTATGTGTGCTTCAATTGATTTTAGTTTTTTTGTAGAAAAAATCGAGATCCGGATTTTTCTAGACACTTTCCTCTCTACACTTCCTTTGCTTTTTTATCTTTGACTTCTGACTGACAATGTTTTTTTTTGCTAAATTTTAAATCGATTTATCGTCAACTTGTCTAAAATAATCTCGTGTTTCATCAAATCAGCGAAGACCAGTAATCTCTTTAGATTGTAAGGATCAAATGACAAATTGGATTTTTGAATTTAGCAAAACGAAAGAAATATTTCCTTTCTTGACATGATATAACTGTTCTTAGCTTAAAATCACTAATAAATGAACAAATATTTGCATGAAATATACATTTCTTGTCAATTTGGACAAAATTCAAAAAGTAAATATCTAATTACTTGTACAGATAGTATTGACTTTAATTTAGATTGGAGAAAGTACCTTGTACTTTTGTTTTCTCATTATTTCCAAATTTCCAAGTAAGTGAAATCTGATGACTCAAATCAAATTTAAGCTTTGAATAGAAGCCTAAAATCCTATAACAAAAGGAAATTTCAGACTATAAAGATACAAAAGTGTTATTTAAGCCTTATAATAAGGGATTTAATACAAATATTAAATTCTCTAAATGACCTTCTACTGTTTCTTTGTATCTATCTGAATTTTGTACATGTATACTTGTATTGCTTTCTATTGCCATTTTACTTTTAATTTATCGAAATGCACCCGAATAAATGTCAGAAATTTGGAGATTTATTTCAGCACGCAAGAACCCTACTACTACTATACTAATACATATACATATATATAATGTTACTTAAGTATATGTACTAGCAAATTAGTTAGAAATGGATTTAATAATAAATACTTGATACCACAAAAAGTAAGCAAATCCTCGAATAACTCGAGACCTAAGTTAATTTCCTAAAATGGTGAAAATGTAAATTTGATTTGGTAGACCTATAATAAAATTTCCTAAATTATACAGAGAGCCCAAAAGTTCAGTGCAGTATAATAATAATATGGAAGTACCCTACTCTGTATTAGGGTAAAAAAGATAATATATGGGCCAATTTAATGGGGGAAATAAAATTCTCAAAATTGCTATCGATTTGATTTGATTTGATTTGAATGCATTAAATGAACTTAAGAAAAAATTTGGGAGTGTCTTAAATGATCATTAAATCTTAAAATTGAATTTATCTCCCCTCAATAAAACCTTGAAAATACTCATATCTAAAGGTTTTTTCCATTTGTTTTGATGAGATTGTGGTTTACAGTATATTTTATAACCCTCGAGAGTAAAATGCTCAGAGTGATTTCTCAGTGTTTTAATCATAAAATGCATTTCTTAAAATTAGTTGTAAAAGGGTTCATTTGTAGGATCTTTAAGTTTTTAAAATTTTCCAGGTTTTATCTCATAAATAGGTATTTAAAAAAATCGTTTTTACATGGTATACAAGGTATTTCCATAAATCTGATTACTCTAGAAGGTAAAGGCCTACAAATTTATCTGTTTCTTTAACTTTTCTAGAAATTGTGATTATGTTAAAAACTTTTACTTTCTACAAAAATGGTTTAAAAAACACCCTAAAGCATCATTTAAGTTTAAGCCGAAATATCATGCACAAGGATAAAAAATAATGATCAAGGATTTCATAAAATAAGCTCAAAATTTATGAATTTTTCATATCTTAAAAAAGTTCAAAAAGTGCTCATATAAGTACAAGTATAAAGGCTTATGAAATATAAATATAACATTAATAATAAGCCTTCTGAATATCTGAAGTATCTAGTGCATTACTTTATCACATTTTTCATCCTTTTTCAAGTTTGACTTTCTCTTGATATCGGCCCTTGAGACTTGAGTCTGTAATTCCATTATGGACAAAATTCAATTTCGTACTTGAGCCCATGCATACAAAAATATGACTATTATTTGAGAGGAAAAAGTTCAACTATCAATATAGATAGTAGGTACCTACTTACTACTCTTGATATCTCAAGAGCCATTTTTACCTAAATATGAATCCTTTATAGTATTTCCTTTTACTTTAAGTTTTAAGTAACCCAAGGGGAAATTTTTTTCCAGTTTTTTGCAATGGTTTCGGGTTTCACTTAAAATAAATTGAATTAAAGGTCTAGAAAACATCATGCAAGTATACAATTTGGAGATACTACTAGTAGTAATAGTACAGATACTAGCCTATAAAAGTAAACTGTTACATTGTTATTTTGAGAAAATCTCATAATCGAAAGCTTTGTGAACTTTTAAAGTCTTGAAAACTACATATTGCCATCCTCCACGTGTTAATGAAAGGATTTTTTTTAGATTCGAATTCTTGGATCTGATTTCAAAATCTACAAGAATATTTTAATAAATCTATCAGGGGATTTTACTAACCCGACACAACAAATCATCAAATTACAGCAAAAGCTTTGATAGGCAATACGAGCATAAAATTTAAGGAAATATTTTTGGCAAAATATTCAACTAATAATTGACTAGGTATAAATGCCCTGTGTATGAGTGAGTGAAAAAATCGATAATGTTTGATTATTATGCGTGTTTTAACATGGCCATACAATCATAATGAAAGTACTAGTAGAAATAGCAGTTTTAATAGGCGTAATTTTACATGTACTACCTGAAAGTCTGAAAGTGAATGAACCTATATAAACCAGAAGCATAAAATATTAAAAAAGTTCTTTTATGGTTAGAAATGTAGGAAGTAGAGGTATTAAGAAAAGTGAAATAGTCTTGTATCTTAAATTCTGAATTTTTTAGCACTTATATATACTAGGTATTATTATAGGTAATATGTACTACTATTGGATATTATTTTGAACATGCGAGTCCAAAAAAAACCCAAAAATCAAAAAAAACCATTTTTCTATCGTGACATTGACTAGCATGAGAAAAAATCCTCGTAAATCCAATCTGTCAACTTCATGTGTATCAAGAGCTTATTTTTTTACCTAAATTCTCTAAGACTTTTACTGATAAACTTGTTTTACAAGTCCAAAGAACTTGAGGTTTTGAGTTATGCTAGCTTTTAAGGAAAAAAATCCAAATTCTATAAAAATATCAAGTAAAAATATTACATTATGCTTTCTATAAAGAAAGTACAACAACTCAAATTGAGAAATATCTGAAGGGCTATTTCAAAGTACCTAAACATACTGATATGTACATATGTACCAGGAGTACAGAATGCTGAAGAAAGAAATATAATTCATGTCAAACTTTTCCCAAATTTAATAAATACCCAAGTACTTGTACGTGTATGTGGTTCAGCTATCCTGTCAAATATTTATCTTTTTATTGGCGAAACGAGTTGAATATTTTTTCCCGATTTTTAGGCGAATGCGTAGATTTTTTATAAAAATAATATCTCTCAGATCAAGAGGCTATTATTTCAAAAGTATCATAGTAGAGTATTCTTATCTTACTCGTATTTTTCAATAATGTCTTGTCTACCCTTTTGCCTATTATTAGGTTACAAAAAATCCAATATCTTGATGTTATTACAGTATTCTTACAGTATTTCGAGATATTAGATTCGAAATTATAGAAAAAAAATTTTCAAAGTTTTCAGATCGGAAGCTGATTGATATCTAATATAGGAAAAAACCCACAAATCCCAAAATGATTTTATATCAAAATTTTGGAAAAAATTTGTGAAAATTTTGAGATATTTTATTAGTTATATCCGGGATTTATCATATCTAAAGGTAAGAAATTTTCAAGAAAATTAGATTAAATTACCTAATTGGATTTTTAGAACGTTTTCTGAAGTAAACCATAGCCTTGATGATTTCAAAGGAAAACTCGTGTCTCAAGTAAAATTAAATTTCAAATGTATAGTATAGTAGGTTCATACTACCACTACCAATAGAAAGTACTAGTACTATCTATGTATACTGTACAATAGATTATACAAGTTATAGAAATGCGTAGACATCGTATTTTCAACTATAGTAATAGTAATAATAGGCAAAGGTTTTAATAGTTATTAAGTTTCGACAGAAAATAATTTGAAGAGTCTCATAATAATAGAAGTAGTAGCAATCTCATTTATTGATTAATCAAGTTCTCAAAAGTTCTACAAAAGAAAAAAAAAAGTCTCTACTCTACCATGTAGAAAGCGTATTTTCCGAGTATTCTGTACGATTACTTTTACGAATTTCTCGTCAATGTCAAAGTCAGTTTTGAAAAATGGATTTTCAATTGAAAACCCATAACTAGTACTACTCGTACCATAGAGTAAGGATTCGATTAATTCATTGTATTTTTCGAGGACGAGGACATTTTTTGTAAAAAAAAACGATGATTTTTGTAGGGTACTACTACCTTACTGATACTTTTGTTCTCTTTTGTGTGTAAAAATAGATAGAAGAGTAAACAAGGTATGACAGAATGGTAGAAAAAGTCAAGGAAAGGTTTATATTTAGGTTAGCCTTTAGATATGATATCGGCTAGAAATGCGAAAATACCAAACTTTTTTCATTTCTCTAGTTTCTATTACTAGTAGTAGTAGTAGTAGTATTACGTGGTCTAAAAATAGTTGGGCCACTTGAATTGAACTACACTAGACTCATATGATATGTCTAATGGCCTATATACTATAATGGTATTTTGTAAATTGAAATATTTTATACCTACCAGTAGTACATTTGTAATAGTGCCTGCTAATAGTGGTAGGTCGAGGTGCATTTAAAATGAAGGCCATTTCCAGCAGCTTTACTTTGTAAAATGCAAAATAAAACTTGCAAAAAAAAAAGTGTTGGCCTTCTTTTTTATTTTATGTAGGTATTTTTCTTTAGGTGAGCCTACGTCAATTCGATTCATATGAGTTTTTTTTGAATCTTTGAACGCAATTTGGCTACACTTTCCGTATTTAAATAGTTTTGTTGAATAACATAAATAAAATGACTAGCTTCCCATTTGACTTGACTTTTATTTATGTCTGATACACTTACTACTATTTTGGCTCTAGTAGGTCTACTATCTATTACTACTACTACAGTAGTAGTAATACCTACTAATAGATTAGGCCATTTGGTTCAAATTCAAATATTTAAATCTTCAAGTCTGCTGATCTACCATTAATTGATCTTTATACCCGCAGAATTTCGTTAAATGATAAATTTCAAAAGTGGGATTTCTTCATAAAGTACCTAACATACCTTTTAAAGGAAGCTGCTATATTAAACCTACTTCTAATAAAGTAAATATCTCAAAAATGCAAAATGCAAAATACTTGAATATCTATTATGCTAAAAATGCCTCAATTTGAGATTCTTTTGAGGTCAAATTGAGATTAAGTTGATGTTGAGATCCTTAGATTGAGATCCTAATCAAAAATTAGGCATTTTGACACATATTTTGATAGATAATAAGCTAATTTTATTCAAAAAAGTCTAGATTTTTTGAAACATTTCAAAGTAAAAGATTTAAGCCCTATTTATAGTCGACGGAAAGCCGTCGGCAAGACGACGGCAAGAAATATTTTATATTGAATTTCATATACAAAAATCGTTTTACCGTCGGCATGCCGACGGCTTTCCGAGACTATAAAAAGGGCTTTAGAACAACTACTTCTCAATCTAAAACTTTTTTTTTCAAAAATAATTACTTACTACAATAAGTGTATGGGTTTTAAATTGAAATATTTTTACTTACTTTCTCTATGTCAAGTCCTTGTTTTTTTTGACAGAATTCTTCTTCTCGCACAATTTCTTCAAATTAGTTATGCTTCAAATTTTTCTAAACCTTGCTGGCAGTGATTGATGAAATTTTTGTGCAAAAATTTAAACCATACCGAGTTGAGGAATGCAAAAATGCAAATTCAAGTGCATAAATGAAATGCTCAATGTTTCGTGTAAGATTTATATTTATTTCACTTTATAAATCTAAATTTAATAATTTAGACTGGTAATTAAAGGTGAGGTTTTTAGCAACACGTTGTTCACAGTCCAAGATATGAAATGCAAGTGCAAGCTTTTCTATCGTGATAAACCCGGGAAAGCAGAATTTTTGGAGGGTTTTCTGTCTGGTTTTCAAGATTATTGTATCTATAATTCTGTATAGTCTAGGTTCTGTATCGTTCGATTTCATTCGGCTAGTTAGTTCGGTGTATTCGGAATTTTCTCAAGTATTATGTAAAAATATAGACCGTGGCGTTGGTCTTCAGAGCCTCAGAGTACGAGGGCTTTGAACTTTACTTCCAAAAACTCCGTAAAACCGAAAAAACCGACTCCGATCTCGAGTTTTGAAACACGCATACAATACTAGTACTTTAGGTACAAGTTCTCGCACTTTTAGTCTAACAACACTTTTCTTATGGAACATCGACATTTGGCAAAGTTAGAAAAAAAATTTGTCTCAAAATTGCATCGTAAGGTTGGTCCTAAAACTATAATTCTTACTTACCATATATGGATACTTTTGGTACTTTTGGTACTTCTCTGATACTTTTGGTACTGGTATATCCTCTTGAGGACTCAATTCAGTCTTTTGAGTGGGTGTACCTAAAATACTACAAGTAGAATAGGAAATAGACTGAATTTTTTGTCCAGAACTTCCGGAAAGCGCTTGCTATAAATATTTAGATTGGAGAGAGATAAAATTTATTTCTCTCAAATAAAATGTTACTACATAACCACATTTAAATTTGTTTGACATAAATTTTAGTCCAGGTTCAATCTCAACTATTGATAAGTTGAGAAAGAGTTCATAATTCGAGTCAAAATTTCTCCGATTGACTTTCTAGATCAGAGAATTTTTGATAAAAATTAGGATTTATCAATAAAAAAATTCTACACTAATTCTAAAATATATAGGTAAATATACCTATAGATAAATATTTGAATGATATTTTGGCCAAAATTTGTCCGATTTATGAGTCTGATTACCTACTAATATACATAAGTAAGTAAACAACAACAGATAAAGATCTTTTATTTTCAATTCAGAATTCAGAACATTTTTAGACTGTATCTACTTTTTTGAATATAATAATTGCTTTCGCTTGTACTCTGCCAATTTTAATGTTTTTTATGCTCAAAAATGTCAGAAATGTCTCACCATATGTGTCACATATGAACCTTACTTTATGAGCTAAATAAATTATAAACATATTTCAAATTTCTAAAGACTATTACTATTCTATAACTGATGATATTAAAGAACTAGCTAGAGCTGTGTAATAAAATGTATCTGTCGCAATACCCCCTATTGAAAGCTTTAGAAAGAGCTTATGCAATAATAATACAAGATTTATGATTATGATGTGAGTCCGGCTTAAGCTTTTATTACTATATCCAATAAGTACTAGTGTATTTTTTATGAAATAAACCCTTTTTATGATGAATATAGACAAGTTTAGAGAATTTTATTTTTAAGAATGAGCAGTAAAATACTCTAATCTTTATTTTCATACCTTTATTTCTATTACACAAGTATAGATATGTACAAAACACAAGTATAGGTACAATAGTTTAATACCCAATCTTTATGTATATAGTACTCTGACATTATTTTTGACAATTTTTAGTTATTTATTTATTCTTTTTGTTTTATAAATATATCAAAAGCTATTAATTTATCCACTACTATTTACTAACTAGTATTTTATAATTGTTCTGCTATATAATACAATACACTACAGTTTTTTTGTCGAATTTCAGTATAATTTTACTACATATAGCAGTAGTAGCAGCCGTATATTTGGATTTGAATGGAATGGTTCATTTACTATATTACAGATTAATTAACTCTACTTTATGTAGCATAAAAAGAAAACTTGTGTAATTATAATAGTGATTTGTTAGCTAATTATTACTTGTAATTACTATTTACTACGGATTTAATGGTCTACAGTCTACAGTATAAATACACTACTAGGGTACAATTAAAAGAAAATGCATTTTATAAATTGAAAATTACAAAGCTGCAAATACAGTACAAAATATGTAAAAATAAAATTCAAATTTCGCTCAATTTCGCTCATTACTGGTATTACGACTACTAGTTATGGTATATTAGCTAAAATTTCTTGAAAATTTCTTGAAAATTTTGAACAAATTTTGATTATCTCAGCCAATTTTTGATATTTTTAATGGCACTTTACAGTAATTAAATATAAATTTAGGCAAATACCTACTAACTCCTTATTGGCACTTTTAATTTCCCTTATTACAATAAAATTATGTAAATAAAACCATAATTTAAGTTTCTGACGAGCTACAATTCGATTCATCGAGGGTTCAGTATTTCAGAATTTCAGCAAAAATTAGGTAAAATTTACAATCTAAATAGGTTTAATAATAAAATAAATATACTTAAAATCTATACAAGTCAAAGGTATACAAGGTAAATTACAGTACAAAGAAACCACGAATTTTCAAAATTTGAGAAGTTAGGTATAGGTAGAGTTTTTTTGAATTATAAATTATAATTTAGAGAAAGGGCGATTTCTCTGTTAGATAATTGTGGGTAATTAAAATATATTTAACCTAGTATAGTAGTACAATATACTAGTAATATTAGTCTAAAACAAGGTTTAAATTATGCGTCTTTAAATGTACTTTTACTTAAATTAGGTATAATTATATATTTTTAGAAGCATTTTGTCTATATTCTAGTTTTTTTTCTTGACTCTTTATAGTATCTTAAATACCTCTAAATATCTACTAAAAGTAGTACACTTACTTATACAATAAAATAACACATCAACTTTCCCCTTTAACTTTAAAAGGCACGTTAAATAATAAAATTTTAAAATAGTAAAATAATATATAACTACAGTACCAAAGTACCTATAATGTAAGTAATAAAATATTTTTATATCTTTTTTGTAAAAAGTGTCACAAATACTCGATACTCATAACATAACATAACAAAATCGAAACTTTTCTCAAATTCGAAAACACACTAGATACTTGTATAGTACTAGTACAAGCCAAGTAACCCTTAAATCAAATACTTTTTTTTAAGTATCTATACACATATTTAGCTATCCAAAAATTTAGAAAATTTTTCAAAAAATCCAATTTTTAAAATTTAGAAGACAATGAAAAAAGTGGAAAATCATACTCAAAAAGGATATATTTGGATATTATTCAGGTCTTTCCATAATAGACCCCTTATAAAGGCCAGAAAGCCCATTATAACCCAAAGATATCCCTACCTTAAAATTAAGGTTCAACAAGTTCAAAAAAAATTTCAAGAATTTTGCGATCTTGAATTTTATGAATTTCTTTTCCTAAAGAATCAGCTCATTTAATATGAGAAATTTTCGAATTTTTAACGAGACTATGTAAATCTTGACATATTTTCAAAATATTTAAAACTCTAATAAAGATACTTAAGATACTTGGTAATTTTTTTGAGGTAAGAGTTACTTTGCTTGTATATCTATCATTTTTTTCTAACGCTTTTCAACTTTCAACTACAATTTCATACTATAACTATTCTAATATAGTACTACATAGTACATTTTAATTACAATTAAATTACAAATAATTTGTCTTAAAATTTTAAATTTGAGTCGTAATTACTGTTCTTCGTTGTATAATTGGTTGTTTCTTTGGCTCTTTCGGGCTACTATCACCATTCGACCAAATACTACCATTGGAATTCCCATTTGAAGTTCCATTTGAATTTGAATTATTATTATTTCCATTCAAAATTGGACTATGGACTGATATCCTAGGTTTAGGCACTGGTGTTGGGGTCACTGGCTTCCGTGAATCAACCTAAACAGTAGTCGAATAAAAACATAAATCATTAATAAGAAATACCTTAGAATTCTTAAGAAAAAGGATTTTTTTCTATACAAGTACTACAGGTAGTATTTATTTATGAACTAAAAAAGCTTTTTATTTTATGAGCTCAGGATGAATTAAGAATTGTATAAAAGCTACTAGGAGCTACATTTCCGCATTTTAATTTCAATAATTCGTTTATTTGTCGGCTCAAAAAAACAAAAAACAAAACAGCAAAAACTAGTAGGAAAAGTATTGGTATAGTAAAAGGTAAACGGACACTTCAAAGTCAGAGCTTTTATTTAATAAATATCATTATTTTACTATATATCATTGTTCAAGTTCAATAATCAAAAAGAGATCAAAAACCTACTTTGTAGGGTACCTTAAAACAGGAATTATTTATGCAAAAATTTTGGCCAATAATGATTTGTCAAAATCAAAATTTCATTCTTTGGAGAAAAATTCTTTAAAATTGGAGGTAAAAAATTGACATTTTTGGAAATTTTAAACCGATTTCGTGTATTTTTGCATTTTTTTCGTCAAAATTTTTAAGAGTGATTACAGATGTGTTTACTAACATATAGCTATGTTCAAATGTTCAAAAAATTTGGTAATTTTAGATTAGATCTTTATTTTTTACAAAATAAATAGCTCGTTTGAAATCTTGGAAATCCTCACACAAAATATCAAAAGGTTCATTAGGTATACCTATAATTACAATTAGAAGAAACTAAAATCCGGATATTTGCATTTTGAACTTTTTTTGGCAGATATTTTATAAATAGATTTTTTTGCAAATACAATAGGGTACGTACGTACGTCTAAAACTAAAGTCTAAAGTTATACACTACTTAGATACATAGGTACCTACTGTAGTAACTTAAATTTTTTGAATATTTGACAATATTTCTCATTTACTTTTATTTAGCGATCTTGTAAATTCAAACTCAAGTTCAAAATTGTAAATTTTAAGCCCTTACATGCAATAGAAATTCCATAAGAAATGAATTCAAGTTTCATTCAAGCAAAAAAAAAGTTTGAAAAAATATTATAAACATAAACATCTAAATAATATAGACATTTTTGACTGACAGTCAGCCACAATACTGTACAGGTAAATAATGCATTAAGATTAAGGCAGAATTGTAAATAAAATTAAAACTTTAAGTTCGTGCCAAGAACAATAAGAATTGCCACACGATCGCACTTACTAAATTATTATAAATTTTATATGAAAAAAATTCCAAATACAGAATAGTAGGAAGAACAATAGGCTTGGGCAAAAGCAAGCAAATAAAATATTTAAAGAGCTTTCAAAAACTTCAATCTCAAAATGCTTTTTACATGTTTTGCCAAACTGTTGACTTTACAAGTACCTAGTAAACCTAATACATCAAGTATTTATATACAAATTTCTTGTGATAGAATGACAAAATCTATAATTAACACTTTTGAAAATAGCCTTCAATGTCACGACTAATGATGAGATATCCCAGGGGCCTTTTAATTATACCTGTATTTACATTAATTAGTTGTAAGTTGTGTTCATTCAGGTGAGTTGCAAAGCATGATTAGATTATACAAAATATAAAAAAGATGCTTATAATTAGCTATAATGTAAATGATTAGTGACTGACTAAGGTATTGAAAATATTTGTAGTATAGTACTCTACAAAAGACTAAAAGTATAGGAAATATTAGAGATAGGAGCAGACTAGGAAGAGAACTTATCATTCGATTATTAGTATTTTGTTAGATTTTTTTTAGAAAAGTTAGTTTTTGTCCAGAATTCCCAGTTTTAGAAGATTTGCTCAAAATTCTCAATCTTTTTTATGTACTTACAGTATTTTCAACTGATTTTTTCGTAGATTCATCTTTATCCAGGTAATTTGAATCTTCTTGAGGCTCATTGTTCATGAGGAAAGGATTATGGAAAGGATTCGTAGAGCTGAGAAGGGCCGCTGTAATGGCATCTAATTGTGATGTAATAAAAGGGTCTGGCTCATCTTTTAGGTAGGGATTTATAAATGGGTTCGTACTCTTGATCTCATTATTATTGCCATTGGTCAACTTTTCAATAATAATTTCCTTTGAAGTTGGGTCATCATGATTATGATGATCAGTTTTTTGTCCATTAGATTCACCAATATTATTATTATTATTTGATCCTCCAGTCACACTCGAGCTTTCACTATTCAGCTGAATTTTCTCAATTCGGCCTTTTTGTGAGAAATGAGTGACAGAGATGTGATTCGATTCGCCCTCAGCTATAAGTGGGGTTGATTCATCATCATTGAGACTCTCATTGGGAGAGCCACCGAGACTTGTTATACCATTATTTTCCCCATTTTTGTCACTTCCATTAGGACTTGATTGAGGACTTGGTGTTGTTGCTTGTGAGGAGGTACTTGAGGGTTTTGAAGGTTCATAGGGTGTGATAGCCGCAATTTTAGCAGCAGTTTGAACCATTTTGGCCTTTTCTTTTGCCTTTGCTTTTGCTTTTTGGACAACTTTTTGTGATGGTGAAGGATTCACTGTGAGGAGTGGTGAGGTGGGTATTAGGTTTAAAGTTAGCTTATCTCCGCCCTGTGGAAATGTGAGAGCAAAAAATACACCTTTTTATGTGCTTGCTGTATTCTTAATAAGTCATAAAATATTTAAAACTTAAGATTTTATGGAGATTTTGGTATTAAATTTCAAGAAAGTTAAATTGTATTAATGTACTGAATAGAGTGCTTTTCTACTAATATATTGTACTAGGATTAACAACTACATTGATTGGAAAAGTTCGTTAAAAAATTTATTACAAAATGATGAAAAAATTGGTCCAAATAAAAATCTATAATATAGTATAATAAGTATGTACACAAAGAGAGAAAGCTGATTTTTCAATATACAAAAATTAATTGCTTTTTGGGCAGCAAAAAATACATATAAGTAAGTAAAAAATGGATTAAAATTAGTTACATTCGTGAAGTATTATTTACATGTAATTGACCTCTATACAGGTTATAGTACAGAGCTACGACATGCACCACAGACATATGGACAATGGACTTATAGGACAAGTACTAGAGTATCAGATTAGAAATTGTACTTACGACAGAAATAAATGTAGCTTGGTCATTATTGTGATCATCTCGTCCATTTTGTAGACCATTCTCTCGCTTCTTTGGGAAACTGTCCCTAATTTCAGGAAGAAAAAATATTATTATGATAATATTAGTCAATTAAGACATTTAAAGACCTCAAGCTGTGCTTTAATCTAATAAAAATAAATATTCTATGTACTTATAGTAAGTACTATTAAGGTATTTCAAAGTATTATTTACCCATTAAAAAAAGTAGAGAATGTATCAAGGATTGGCATTTTCTTCAAGTCATCTTCGACAATCATTGATTTCCAAATGTTATTCTTGAGCTGATCTGGTGGTATAGGTTTAATGAGGGATACATATCGTGTCTGATTATTTGGAACAATATTCACATCTGGCTCATTATTCGCAAGTGTTTTCTCAGGGTTGAGAAATCCTCCAGTTTCTTTTGCAATTGACTTGATCAAGAGGTTCACCTGAGAGTCGAGTGGGTCCTCAGAAGTAGATCTCTTGGGTGGTGGTGGTGGAGTTATATTTGTCATCGAATTGGCTGAATCACTATTAATACTACTACTCAGTTTGTTGGCAGAACCATTTGAAGTTGGACTAGGAGTTGATCGAGAGGTTGGTGTTACAGGAGGTGAGGCTATCGAGGAGGGTGTTGAAGATCTGTGGAGATCACGGTCACCTAAAGAAAAAAAACCGTTTTAGAAAAATTCAAGATTTTTTAAAATATCAAGATTTTAAGTAGGTAGGTACCTCTAGGTCGAAGAACTCGAGGTTCTTCGCTCAGCAAAAGGTCAACATCAATATCTCGAGAATTTGAAGAATCATTTCTTTTAGCTGCTGCCGAAGACTTAATGCCAGTTTGTATCTCTTTATCAGTCTCTGTTAAATTAATTAGAGGTTCATTTTCTTTCTCTAATTTCTCTCGTTTTTCTTTTTCTTTCTCCTTATTGTCGGCTTCATTTGTGGAAAGGGATCTCTCGATACTTGGCTTCAATCTCTCTCGAATTATGTGCGACTGTCTTCGAGCATATCTTTGACTGGGTTTTCGTTCAAATTGACAAGTTCGTCTACTTCGGTTTTGTCCTGCTAAGGTCTGGATTTCGGTTCTTCCACTAAAATTCGAAAAAATGTCATTATTTTTCATATTCATTTTAAAAAAATTAAAAAAAACTGATCTGAATCAATTTGTAAGAGCTCCCAATCTTTAGACATATTGGATAAAATTTCAAGACCACTCTTTTTATTTGGAATTCATATTTAATATTTTACCTATATCTGAATCGAGATCCCATTCTGAAGAAATTTTGTCTAGCATTTTGTTGTTTAATCGGTCCTAAAAGTAAAAAAAAAAAACCATTTCAAAATTTGAAAATATTGCTAATTGTTGTTCTCAAAAAATGCAAAAATAAAAATATCTGGAGTTTATTTTTAAAATAAATCAAATTTAAGATTTTGAACAATTTTATATAGGTACTTTGAGTTCAAATACTATACCTTTTAATCTAAAGAAAGCATGATGTTCAATACTACATTTCCAAAGGTGTTTAGCCGCTTTCTCATTATGTAATCTGAAAAAAATCAAGTAGGTATAAAAATCATTAGATAAAAATACTGTAAATTCAATGAATCTACTGATAATTTGAAAGGAATTTTTCACACAATAAAAATGAGGTCAACTCTTTACATCTCCAAAAAATTGGCATTCTTTTTGTGCATTTTATACACAAAAGTGATAATGTGCGGTTTATGGATAAAAAAATATTTGTGGTTTTGAGTAAAAGTGTTTAAACCCATTTATTTATCAATAGAATTTTTGCCGAAATTGTTTCGATAAGGTGTAAAATAAAATATCCTAAAAAAATAGGTTTATTTACCTAAAAACAAAAGTGTGTTCTCTTTCTTTCCCCTCATCATCATCTTCGACCACTATCAATGTCAGTTTTTTCTTTTTGAAATCTAATCTGGTTATTTTGGGCCAGAAAAATAGACCAATTTTTTGTTCCCCCTCAAAGACAAGAATACCCTGGAATAGGAAAATTAAAGCGAAAATTAAAATTGATGAACTTATATGAAATAGTTTAATTAAAACTTACAGTGGGCGTTAGTCCAAGTTTGTAGTCATTACCATCTTTACCCTGAAAAGTGTAAAAAATGAATTTTTAGAAAATAATCTCATACTCATGATTGATGTTCATGATATACTGATAGAGACAAGATATTAGTCGTGAGGAAAGGGGCCTTTTCAAAGTATGAGATTTTGACTTAAATTTTGTTTTGAAGTTTCTATATTAGGATTGGTTATTTCTTAAATCTCAAAATCTGCACCAATGCAATATTTCATTATTGGATAGGGTAGGGTACTAAAAAAAACTTCAAAACTTGAAGATTCAGACCTCTTGATCTATCAGAAATAATTTTTCTCAATTGCTATTACTGTTTGTATGTATTTTCAAGACCTTAAATTAAAATTTGGTCTAGAAATAGAGTTCTACGAGTTATTTAAAAGCATACAATTGACCCTTTTTCTAACTCCTAATCTCTTATCTTATAATTTTTCTAACGCCTATCCTTTCATGCATTCCAAATCTAAATATATTTCGTATTTATTTCCTTCAACAATTTCCATTGTTTTAAACCTCACTTCCTTTATGCTCAAGACTCAAGTCTCAAGTCTAGAACTGGCCTTATACAAGTGTACTGATAGCACGTTTCAATTAAACATTTAATTGCACTGGTAATGAACACATGAGCATAATTATTTCAGCTACATAGATACATAAAACTATCTCAATATATGGCAATTCTATCCATATTCTAAGGATAAGTTGTCCTTCCATTTTTAGCAAAATCATTCAAAATTGCCAAAATGTTTATTTCTTTTAATATACCTATCATAGATAATTACAGAGCTTAGATTTAGTATAGGAGTTTTAAATCCGTGTATTCAGTCAAAGGATTAGAATAATCTGTCTGTTTATGCCAGTTTATACAATAATATGGCCTTTTACTATACATTACCTAAATAGTAAATAGTAGAATTCTACTAATCCTAAATCCAAACTTACATAAGAGAACTATAGAACAACTTAATATCTCAAATCTCAAAGAAAAATAATAATTTTGAGACTTAATGAGATACAACAAACTCCTAAATCAGCATTTTTTCAGAGTTTAATTTGAGACTTTGGCCATATAAATAGTGCTTGAGGTAAAAATCAAAGAATTTCAAGTTACATACATAGTATCCTATCAGAGAATGTTAATCAAAGTAGCCAAAGGGTATAAAATCCATTTTTTGCAAAAATATTTTGTGTAATTTTTGACTTACCAAGACTGTGTGATTATCGACTCCGTACATTTCAAGCCATTTTGCTTTATTTGAATAAAAAAAAATTAAACAATAATTAAGGTAGGTTTAGAGTTTGTTACCTTTATTCAAATATGACATTTCAGCTTGAGCTGGTGTAAGTCCTCTGCAAAATAAAGAGAAATAAAAGAATTAAGATATTTTGTAAAAACTTTATTTATTACATAGGGTACTTACATAATAGGTATGTACATTGTACTTGTGAGAGATTAGATTGGGTAAGTAAGTAAACAGAATTAAATCCGTATTAAAAACATTCAAGAAAATCCTACGATTTATTACAGGCTCGATTTTAAAGTGCTAAATGTGTCATTTGGAATTGTAAAGGAGTTTTTTTGGTGACAAGGATTAATGAAACTTTTATCCATTTGCCATTTAGAATTAGTGAAATTAGATTTTGCTCATTAGAAGAAGGGCAGACACAGGCAGGCGAGATTGAACTCAAACCCACCTTGATTTCAAATTTCAAAATTTAAATGAAAGTTAAAAATGCACTTAATAAAATGGTTTGAAACGTCAGAAAAAGCTCGAAAAACTTATTTTTTCTAATTTTATATACAATTCTGGTACTTTTTTTTGCAATTTTCAAACAATTTTATCGATATTACAGGAGTAAGTTCAGACCTCTAGGTTTATCTAAATATTTCTTACTAGGTAGGGTACCTATATTTTTACACAGAAAGTACGCAAATCTACATTTTCGACCTTGAATAAGTCAAAAACATGTTAATTTCTATAACTTTTGAGTTTTTTCGACTAAATTTTTCAAATTATTTTACGTATCTATTTGAGGTCAAGTTCACCAAATATTTTCAAATTTTGTCGATTTAATTCTAAAAAAGATCCAAGCTTTTGAATGTTATGTTATACGTACTCAATTTTTATTCAAAATTGAGAATGCAGGCTAATAATGAAAGTCATTAGCAGTATAATCGCATTTGTTGCAAATATTTGATATCTTATTTGCAAAAATTTTAATGTATTCAACTGATATACGAGTAGTAAAATAGTTTAATGACATGATCTTTTACTTTTTTAGATACATTTACCTTGTAAAAATGTTGACAAGAAAACTTACTTTAATTTTCTGAACTCTTCTAAAATCGCCACCTCCATTTCTTCATCTTGTTTTGGCGTGAAACGAAATTCTGAGACGAATGATGGGGTATGGACTTCTTCATCGTAATCCCCCACTTCCGCTGTAAACAATACATAAAAAAACAACATAGATTTTACAAAACCATCACGAATTTCAGGGAAATGGTTCTTCTCTTTTTTTCTATCAAGGCAAGAAAACAAGGTGGTCTGAAAAACACTTAAATTGGACCGAATAAAATCCTCAACAAATCTTTGATTATGAGGAGAGAACAAAGGGAAATGCCACTGTATCAGTATATTGTGAAATATCATACATTTGAGTTTGAACAATTTACCAACAAAAAGTTTAAAAGTTGTAAATTTTCTAGATAGCCAAGGGGTATTTTAATTCTTTTCATATTAAACAGAGATTCATAAAGTTAAAAATGACCATTATGTATAAGAACTAGTAGGTCCATAATCCTGATTATATTATTTAAAAAATCTTAAATACACCAATATACCTAAATAAAAGTTAAATTATGATCTTAAAAATAAATTTATTCTAAAATTTCTAGAAAAAAATTCATATGACTTTAAAAGAAATTTTTTTCTAAATTAAAAAAATCAAAACTCTTGTAAGTAACAGCTAATAAAGCTAAAATCAAGTAGGTACGGGTCCCTAGAATTTGTATTTGATATTTTACTAAATGGGTACTCAAAACTAAACTTACATTGTAAGGCTAGGGCACTCAATTCATAAATAGTTGGTACAGGCACTTCTAATCGACCAGTCAGGATGTCTTGTTTTACCATTAGGAAGAATTGGTACCTGAAATCAAACAGATATAGAAATTATAGAAATAGAAATCAATACATAAAAAAATCTCATAATAGAATCTTAAATAGTATAGATATTTCATAAAGAATCAAATCAAACAAACTTGATTATGCTCGAAGCAAGTTTTACATTATGAAGATGAAGTCAAAGAAAAAATAACATTTTTTAAGAATACTTAACACTAACTAGATGCATGCATAATACAGCCTGAAGCACAATCGAATTCAAATATCTCTTTTGAAATCATTTCTAATAATTTAAAAATAGTATTAACTACTACCTATAGACACACTCGTAAGTACTACATATATCTGTATATGCACTAGTACATGTTCTTAGCTATAATTACGGATACATATTTATCTGTACTTGCTCATATAAGTATGTATGTAGGTAGGTATGTACAGATACTTAAGGTATAAAATATAATTACAAGCATATTGCAGCATATCTAAATATAATTTTCTGACTTGATTTGAAATTTGAAATTTGAACCAATCTCAGAATCAGACAGACTTGAATAAAATAAAATTTCTGTTCCTGTCACATACATATACCTAATACCTATAGGTATTTTTTAGCTTATTTCATCAGGCTTTTTCAAATTGTATTGATCAATAAAGTCTCTAGGAATAGTACTTGGGAAATATAGAAAAGTTGATGATTTGATCGGCCCTTTCAATCATTTCATGCTTTCGTTCACACTTTTTTGACATCGCGGCTCATCACCTTCAAAAAGTGATGTTGAAATGAAATAATACTCCAGTCTACTACTACCTTATAGCTACTATTAATAGTCGAAATATCAAATAATTCTGCACTGTCATTGTGAATAAAGTCAATTACCTATCTTATCTCATCTACTACCTATAGAATAAAAACTCAAAGTGTTGAATAATGTTATCTATAGATCTCAATCATTTCAAAAAAAAATGTTTTTAACCTGATGAACATCAAATTATCTAAGCTGATAAATGTAGGTAGGTACTTCTTAAGAAGTTGTTGGTTCGAAATTCAAAGTGTGAGAAATCAAGATTTTATAAAGAGATACTAGTACTAATAATTGTACGATGATAGTTGATAGGCAATTATCTAGGTATGTAGTTGTAGTATAGAATTATTATTTAAATTTATAAAAATTATAATTATAACTGTACCTTGTGAGCTCTTCGCGTAGATTGTGTGGCTCTGCCGAGTAAAATTTTACTTTCAAACGAAATGTAAACGGTGGTCCAACTATTGGAGAGAAAAAAAATGATAAATATTAGTATTACATTCAAGCAAATACTGATAGTTAAATCTCAAAAATTTTATAATTACATAAACATAGTTAAACATGTAGTAAAGAGATAATTGTAGCTCAAAAAGTGGCAGCAGAAAGCAATTTGAAAGCATTTAAAATAACTTAAATTGGTAAAATAATGGCTAAAATATGGTTGCAAAAAGTATCTACTTAAAATTATGATCAAATCGAACATGTAAAACTTTCACTTGAGAAATAAGTACAAGTGTCTAGTATATGTAAGAGTAAGAGCACTTGTATTTTTAATTTTTAATATTATATATCCTCAAATAAGTCTGAAATATAGTACCTATCATTTTAGCAAGGCAATTCGAACGAACTACGAACAAAGTCAATTTGAGTGTTTTTTTTATTTGAAAAATAACATTCTCTATTAACTATTACATACAATTATAATTACTATTAACTGCCTTTCACTAGTACTAGTTTATACAAACTGTAATAATTTAGTTCCTATATATTTACGAGCATTTGTAAATACAGAATATAGGTAGGGTACCCTACTATAAATAAACATGGCTGTATTATTTCATGGAACTAATTATCTTTTTTTAATAACTGTAATAATCTCGAAAGCTAAAACTTTAGGAATAGGGAACTGATACTGCGATTACTTTTTGGAAGTTTACTACCAATTAATATGCATTTTTGGAATAATTTTGAGATAGGAAAAGTTCACTAGAAATTAGAATAAAATGAAATCACTAAAAAGCCGAATTCAATTTTTTAATTTATGGTTATCTTTATTGACTTACTACAGATATATTTAGCTTTTTAGCTTTTCTAGTGAAAACCTCATTTAAGGTATAGATAGTAAATGTAGGCTTCAAGTACAATACTACAATTTTTAAAGATAATATTCTAAG
>JAQIXA010000686.1:0-36408 GCA_034699045.1 Nanhermannia cf. coronata Gr-Ori-00579
GAAATAAAAAAGGCATAAAGCAGGATCCTGAAGAAAATCATCTCCTTAGCCTACCAGCACTGTATACATTATCCTTGTGCTGAATGCTGATCCTGTCCTGACTGCTGAATGCTGCATACCAAATACCATGATGCCTAGTTAAATTTAAATACTTAAATGACATCAATAATTATTAAAATTAATCCATAAATAAACACCACTAAAAATAAAAATCTATAAAATACCTGATTTAAATGCGAACGATTAATTAGCTACTAAATGAGTCCTACTACTAATAGAGTTTAGAATTAGAATAGAAATTGAAAATGAAACGTTCAATTCAATCAAAGCTAAGAAAGCGTACATTATAAGTATAATTAGCTTAGTATGCAGTTGAAGCTGAATTGGAATTTATTGGTAATAAAATTCACATTCTCACAGTAATAATAATAATAATAATAATAATAGTAAGGTAAGGATAGTAAAGTAAGGATAATACCTATCTAGAAATATAGTTAAGGTATACAAACAAGGCAGGTTAAGTACTTACTTTTTTTTATTTAATTGTTTGAGTAAAATAGAGTTTGATCTTGACTTTAAATATTTATATACCTTTTTAACTTGAGAGCTATTTTTTGTTTTTGCACATTCTTTCTTGTCCACCGTTCGTTTCTGGTTCAGGGTTCTGCTGAAATTCTGAATGGCCCCGTATCTTTGCATTCCAGTTCCAGTTCCAGATCCAGACTTTTGCTTGAGGAAAACATTTTTTTAGTGGGTAGGTGACCTCTGACCTCTGACCTGTACCTATCTATATTATCTAATTTATAATTTATCTAACTACTACATAGCAGGGTATTTATTTTTATTTTTTATTACCTTTGCCTTAAGGATCAGTAGAATAGAATAGAAATAGAAGTATAATACTTCTATTTTTATTCTACTGGTAATACCATTACCTACCATGGTAATGGTAATGGTAATGGTAATGGGAATGGGAATGGTAATGGGAATGGTAATCAAAATGTTGACCTCTAAAGCTATATTTTTTAATGCTGATGCTGACCCTTAAGAAAAACGAGATTTCTTAAATTACCCATCTATTCCTGCAATGCATGCATGAGATTTAATTTGAGAAGTAAGCAAAAATCGTTTCTTCGCCCCGCACCGCTCAAATTCGAATAAAAACAAACTGCAAAAATTAATTTTTCATTCAATTTTTTTTTATAAATTTTTTTTACTAAATAAAAATAAACTCCTCTCAAATCATCTCAAAATCAAAATCGAAATCAATTAAATCATTAGCAGCAAGCAGTCGAGTCATCATTATCCATCATCATTATCATCTCTAAATAAGTAAGCTACACCACTATACTTTACTACATATACTGCACAGCCAATAATGTTAGCAACTTAACTGTTAGACATTAACCATCGAATCAAATAGAATCCTCAATTTTTTTAACTAGAGCTAGGTAAATAAACCCCTGCTGTCCTGGTACTGCCTACCCTGACCGCCTGGTAGTTAATTTTTAAGTTTTAGCAAATTACAAAATCTAAAACGAAAACGAAACTTAATAAATTAGTGCTAAAAAATTACCCATTCAATATTATAAGTATAATTACGTAAGTTGTACTTAAATTTTAAATCATAAATTATACTTTTAATTAGGATAGGAGTAGGATGATAGATTAGTAAATACATAGACTAATAAACAATATAAATTATAACATTGAAGAACCTTATAATAATAAACTATATGCACTAATGTATTTTATTATTTTTTAATTTTAAGTAAATGAAGACTCACCACCAGTATCATCCATGTCAAACAGAGCAGACACATCAAGACCAAGTCAAGCCATCACATTTTCATTAAATCGTAAAATTATCCTACTACTATAAGACTAGCTAGAGTAGCATCTCCTTTTAAAACTTGAACAGGTCAAGTGTCAAGTGTCAGGCAGCTTAGAACTTCAACCTCAAAGTAGACGTAGATGCTGCAAACAACAAATAAAATTAAGGTGAGTGAATTAGACTCATAATAAATAAATAAATTAAATACTCTGGCTTGCTTTGCTGGATTACTTATTGATTGTTGTGCTAATTAATTGTTAATCTGTTTTTATTTTTATTTTTTTAGATCCCCCTGCAGCAAAACTCTTTGAGTTTGAGTAGATCATCATTTGAATCTGAATCTGTGATTGTCGATTCAAGGAGAAGAATTGGCTTGGTGGTGGTGGAACTGCAGGTGATGAAAGAGGAGCAAGAATTAGAACAAAAAGATTACAATTTTAGTACAGGAGGATTTTAGACTTCTGCTTTAGTCTCAAAAAGTGCTTCTCAAATTAAAGTTTAGGAACAACAACGATTCGATTGAAATTGGAACTTGAATCAAAAAAAATCGACAAATTATTTAGTAAATTTGATAGTTAAGAAGATGCCCCTCACGCAACATGTAAGCCATTATAATTCCCATCAATTCCAATTATGTTACTATTATTTACTCATTGAAAATAAAAGTATCCACTCTAAAAAACATGAACCGAAATGATTGTATTTGTATTTTAGAATAATTTGCAGCAGCTAGAGGAGATGGAAGTGGAAGAGGTGAATAATGATGCTGCCAACAACATCAACTCCAATATCGACGCCAATAATGGTATGTATCTTAATCTTCTAATTTTTATATTCATTTTCATTACCAATTACCAATATATAATATAGGGAATAAATATAATATAATTTATCTTAGAAGGAGGAGGATTGGAGGATGATGAGGATGGATCAGCAAGATCAGAAGCTACTTTTCGATTCACCGTAGAAAATATATCCAGACTTCGTGAACAAGTTTTATCACCTCCCACGTAATACCCCCTTACATTTATTATTTATCCTATTCCTATACATACTAGATTTTTAGAAATAATTTTTTTAAATCCACTATTTGTCAATTTAATTTCATTCTGATTCTGTGATAATAGTTTTGTTCGAAATCTGCCTTGGAGGATTATGATCATGCCACGGTCGGACCAGGCGGTCTCAACACGGAACATGTCACTCGGGTTTTTCTTGCAATGCAACGGTGAGGCGGAGTCGTCCAGCTGGAATTGTTCAGCTGTTGCCAACCTCAAAATTGTCTCTCATAAGCCTGGATGTGAAAATTTTAGTAGAAGTGAGTACAACATTGTCTTATACTTATCACATCACTAACGATAAATTACTATATCATTTCTCTCTTTTTTAATTTTGCAGAAATCAGTCATATATTTCATTCAAAGGAGAATGACTGGGGTTACTCAAATTTCATTGATTGGCCTGCCTTAGTAGACCAAGCTAAAGGATTTATTAAAAATGATTCCATCACTTTAGAAGTTGAAGTTAAAGCAGACGCACCTCATGGTAACCACAAAACACACTAACCCTTTGCTACAAAATAACCTTTTATTAAATTAATTTAAATACTTCATTAGGATTTTTTCTAAATACACTAGCTATATTTTTTATATGATATCAATTTTAGGTGTTGCTTGGGACTCGAAAAAGCATACCGGTTATGTTGGATTAAAGAATCAAGTAAGATTGAAATATTATCATTACTAACTATTTACTGAAACAGAGTAGAGTATAATTTAATTAATTATGTATTCTACTAACCTTATTTTAATTCTTGAATCGTTAAAATTTTTTTGCTAGGGAGCAACATGTTATATGAATTCATTACTTCAAACTCTGTTTTTTACTAATCAACTTCGAAAAGCTGTCTACAAGATGCCCACGGAGAGTGACGACTCGACCAAAAGTGTAGCCCTAGCCCTTCAAAGAGTCTTCTATGAACTTCAATCTTCGGATAAACCTGTGGGAACCAAAAAATTAACAAGGTTTGAAACTTCTATAATTCTAATATAAACTCACGATCAGTAAAATTATTTTTAATCTAACTACATTATTATATATTTATTCATTGATTTTTAAATAGATCTTTTGGATGGGAAACATTAGATTCATTTATGCAGCATGATGTACAAGAATTTTTACGTGTATTGCTCGATAAGCTAGAGAACAAAGTAGGCACAATATTTTTATTAATTTATTGTAAACATATTATTAATAGTATACAATTTTTAAAAAAATATTTATCACTAGATGAAAGGAACATGCGTTGAAGGTATTTAAAATACTAAAAAATAAAAGATTCTCATTCTATTTTTTTTACAATTTTATTAATTGTTGACTAATAATTAATAAATAGGTACTGTCCCGAAACTGTTTGAGGGTAAAATGATCTCGTTCATAAAGTGCAAGCATGTTCAGTATGAGTCCTCTCGTTCCGAGACCTTCTACGACATCCAGCTCAATGTGAAGGGGAAGAAGGATATCTACGAGTCGTTCAAGGACTACGTCGCTACCGAAGTTCTTGATGGGGAGAATAAGTACGATGCCGGCTCCAATGGACTTCAGGAGGCAGAGAAGGGTGTCATTTTCACCTCCTTCCCCCCTGTCCTCCATCTCCACCTGATGCGGTTCCAGTATGACCCAATCACTGACTGCTCCGTCAAGTCCAACGATAGGTTCGAGTTCTTCGAGAAAATCAAACTCGACGACTATTTCAAAATTAAAGACTCGCCCCTTAATCACGCCAGGGATAAACAGACTGCCGATTACACCCTCCATGCAGTACTCGTTCATTCAGGTGACTAACCTAAATTATTATTTTTTACTTATTTACTTAGGTACTTATCAGATTAGGGCTACGTAAAATTCTTTACTATATTATTCGGTATACCTATTACTATTACCTACATAATATATCATACTCATACTAGGTATTTAATTTAATTTGTTTTATATTTTAGGGGATAATCATGGTGGTCATTATGTAGTTTTCTTAAACCCTAAAGGAGATGGAAAATGGTGCAAATTCGATGATGATGTTGTCGCTAGATGTACAAAGACTGAAGCTATCCAGCATAATTTTGGAGGACAAGAGGTTTCATTTTATCCCTTACTCTTATACATATTGACTTATTTTAGCACAAATATTTATTTCTGCTATTTACCTACTTATATAAATATTTTGTGAACTAGATGGATGATGTTCACCCAGGAGTAAAACAGTCTACAAATGCATACATGTTAGTTTATATCCGAGATTCTGAACTAGATCAAGTGCTTCAAGAGGTCACAGAGGATGATATTCCCAGAGAACTGCTCGAAAGACTGAAAGTAAGACCATCTAATTATTATTGTATTTTTGTCTATGGTATTATTTGTCTTAACTGTGATGCTGTTTATTCAGGAGGAGAAAAATATTGAAATCTTGAAGAGGAAGGAAAGGTCAGAGGCTCATCTGTACATGACTGTGTCCGTGATCACGGAAGATGGGTTCATTGGACACCAAGGTTGTGATCTTTATGACGGTGAAAAAATGTCCCCAGCAGCGTTGGCCTACTCCAGATCCTTTAGAGTCTTGAAAAAGACCCGACCCAGTGGACTTCTCTCAACCCTCGCTGAATCATACGTATGTCACTCATTATAAATAAAACTTTAAAAGCTAATATTTTTGAGCACTTGAGTCATGGGTTATACAGATATTACAATATCCATACTATAATTGATAATTAGTATTATATAATATTGATATGCATTGTAAGAAAGTGTATTAATTAAACAGGGAGTGGCTGAGCAGCGTTTACGGCTCTGGCCATTTACCCTGCGAACAAACAAGGCGGTTCGTCCGTCTTTCCTGGATGTTGGTGAGGGGGAAAAGAGTCTGGAGGACACGCTCTTCACGCCCAATATGCCCGTTTACCTCGAGATGCTCTCAGTCAGCTGCCCCATAGACCAGGCACTTCCACATTTCGACAAGGAGAACGACGGTAGATATATATATATGAAATATGAGGTTTATATGAACTTATTAAATTATTATTATTATTAGTCATTCTCTTCATTAAAATGTACGACCCCATCACTGAGACTCTACACTACTCCGGGTAAGAAAATATTTAGTATCTAAACTATGTATCTAAATCATCTTATTGTAACAGTATTAGTACCAATCCAACATTTTAATTTTTACTCTAACTTTGAAAATTTGGCTAAATGAATTTAAAATCCATTTTCTATTTAATCTAGTCACTGGTGTGTTCCAATCCAAACGAATTTCAACGAAGTGGCAAACGAGTGTCGTAGACGAGCCCACTTTGACCAAGACGTGCCCATCTCGCTCTATGAGGAGATATCAAATGGAAATGTTGAGAGAATTGTGGACCTGAATGGCACCCTCGATCAAGGCCTCGATGAGCTCATGGACGGAGACATTGTCGTTTTTCACAAGAATTTTGAACCTAATAAAAAATATAAAAGTCTCAGTGATTTCTATATTTATATTCAATATAAGTAAGTCAATTTATTTTACGATAATTAATTGTTGTAGGAATGTTAAACTATGCTAACCGCTAACCAATACATTTCTTTGTATTTTACAATTTCTTTGTATTTTGCTAGATTTGAAATAATATTTGTGGATAAAAGCAATAGTACCGAGAATTTTTCTATTGAAATGAGTCTCAAATCAAGTTATATGGAAATGGCGACTAAAGTGGGTCAAAGAGTCGGGGTTGGTCCATTATTCCTTCAATTTTTTAAGTGCCAGCCTTACAAGTAAGCTTCTAATTCAACTAATTATCTAACTATGTAATATACCTATTTTTCTAACCATTTAATTAAGAGCTAAGATAAATAATGTTAGCTAAAATTTCATGAGATAAACATTTGTAATATGTTTATAATTAGCAATCAGGAATAGAATTAGTAATTGAAAATATACAATTATCATACTAATTGAAATTTATTTGCCCGACAAAGTAGGGATTGTCCAGCGTATCAGATCAAGTATGAGCCAGATTCTGGTGAAGGGATCGACTTGTTGAGCATTCTTGCTCCAGCACACAAGACTACTCGAACGCCCTACAAACTTTTCTACCAGATCCTCGGAATTCCCATCACAGAGTTGGAGCACAAAAAACAATTTAAACTCGTCTTCTACACTCCTGACGACCAAGGTACTACCATCAACTATTTTCTATTAAAAATTAGTATTATTTCATAACGCTTATAATTATCAACTTGGTCTTGTTATTTGTGCTCTTGATTTTTAATTCGATTGACCTATTAATATTCTATACCTAATCTAATACTAATAAATATTGTGTGTAGAGCGTGAGGTGGTGTTCTATGTAGCGAAGGCTCCACGATTGGCGGTCCGGGACGTTTTAGCGGAACTGGGGAGGGCTGCGGGCGAGGGGACCCCTCTCAGACACTTAAGGATGGTCGAGATAAACTCACATAGGATCGTCAACATCGTTGATGAGGACACATCCGCTGACATTATCCAGAACAACAACAGCGCGAACCGTAAATAAACATTAATCTTGCTAATTTCCTTTCCTATACAATTTTATAATGTAAATCAAAATTCAATGTGCAGGTTATTACCGAGGTGAGGAGATATCGCAAGAAGAGCTTGAGGTGGGTCCTTCTGAGGTAGTCGTACAAGTGGCCCACTTCCACAAGGAACCACGTGCTACTTTCGGAATCCCCTTCCTCATCAAGGTGAACTTAAAATTTAATAAGGCTACTCTACTGCTGGCTATTTTATTTTTTTCTCCGTACTAATTCTTTTGTGTTTGTGTGTGTGTTTTAGGTGCGAATTGGTGAGCCTTGGAGTGCTGTATTGACCAGGATCCAGGCCAGGCTAGGATTAGGCGAGAAAGATTGGGGGAAGATGCGGGTAGCACATGTGGTCCAGGGCACAGCTTCTTTCCTGAACGAGGGAGCCAACGGTCCAGAGGGGGTGGTTCCAGTCGACGCATTCAGCACCTACTCACCCAACTTTTCATCTCGACCCTGGATTGGTGTGGAGCATGTTAACAAGGCACCCAAACGCTCCCGATACTCCACCTTGGAGAAAGCCATCAAGATCTACAACTAACCTAACTCCACATCATTTATTTCCCTTTCACATCCTACTTTATCATATAAATCCTACCAACAGTAAGTCATTAAATTTTAACTACACCTAAACCTAAAATATTCAATTTTCTCTACGGCTTCAACTCGAAATCCCAATTTCTGACATGAAATTTTTTTTCGATGATGAGTTTAATTATTCTATATCCTACCTAATAAAAATTATTAGGTATACCTATACTTATTATGTTTTTTATAGGAATTGTAAGCGAGAAGTGAATCCTGTAAGTGACTTGAAATTACAATTACCCTATCCTCCTTCATCAATCCAATAAACATAGGTAATAAGGATACTACAAATTGTAGTATTTGAGCAGAATGATTGATGTATACTTATGCCTAAAAATATAATATATAACTAACCTACTTAGGATTAGTAGGTAATAATAATATCTAAATTGTAATAATCTATCCTATCCTCCTCTCTCTCTCTTACGCACTTCACTAACTCAACTACTAGGGCTAGTTGCTAATTTTTTAAATAGAATTTACGATTAATAATTATATACAATGTACAAGGTAATAGATTACCGTTGCTGTTATTTAATTATTCAATAATTAAGTACTATATTACTATTAATAATTTGTATATTTACTCTTATTTTAGTTAATTATATTAACTCTATTTTATTTTATTGTTAATAAATTTACATACCTAAGGTACATTATTATATTATATTTTATTCAATCCTATGCTACCTACCTTACTACAAAATATTTAACCTCCCTAATATTTAATATACTAATCAATTCGATAATTTTCATTTTAAAAAATCAATCTGCTCCACCGCTTGAGTAGATATAGGATGATAGGTTTGTATAATTAGTTTAATTTACAACTTTGCTTTTATTCTTTTAAAATAACTGTTTTCAATTTTGAAGAATGATTAATTGAATGAGTTCTATTTTAATTTTAATTTTAATGGAAAATTGAAATTCTCCATCTATTAATCTATCTGCTTAGCTTTATTTTATTAGTTCTTCAGTATCTTGTTAGTGTTAGTATTTTGTTAATTATTACCTATTGCCTACATACCTACCTATGTATTTTAGATGACGACGAAAGACTTAACTAACTAAAATTAACAACCTACCTATTACCTAATAATAATACATAATAATAACTATGATTGAATTGATTACAACACATATTATTGTTATAACATATTATAATTAATAATTAGGTTAAATTGAATATGTTTTATTTAAACTTAACAAACTTATGTATAAATTGTAATTAAATTATATATTGATAATTGATAGGGTAAATAATCTTCAAAGCGTCTATTGAATTGAAATACATACGAGGAAATATTTATATTTAAAAAGTAAAATTATTAAATATACCTAGGTAGGTAATTTATATTATATTATACCTACTACTACTTTATGAAATTATATTATATTATATTACATTATGTATGTAGGTAATCATTATATTATATTAAGTGTCGGTGTACATAAATTAAATAAAAATGATAAGATTTTATGATAATTAAATTAAAATCGAATTAGGTGTCTTTTGAATTTGTCTTATCTTATAAGATATGGGAAATCCAGTAATGGGAAATCCTTATTTATAGTGCTTGATGCCTATCCTATATTTTAAAAAGAGATGCTAAAATATTATCTTCAGTTGGTTATAAAGATAAATTGGTTTTTTTACCTAGATAGAAATAATAGTAATTATATCATACCTACTTCATACAGATTATAAAATAATATCTATCAGAAGAAGTCAGAGCATTTATTTTATGAAATGAGTATTTTACGTAGGATAGTTTTAATTTTTACGTATAGTATATGCATGCTGGTTGGCTGTTAAACGAGTGTTGTTAATTAATAATGCAACAGGAATCTTATTCTTTTATAAATATATTTTATTTTCATTTTAAGAAATAAGAAATAAGGTAATAAAATTCTAAACTTAATTAAAACCATTAGGTATTTGTAGAAAATATCAGTAAATAATAATAAATAAAAAAAAAAGTTTACCGATAAAAAAGACACAAGTTTAACAGTAAATTTGATGAATCATAATTAAGAAACATTGATGGTGAACTTGTATTCTTGATCGCAGCCCATGTAAGCATCAGACATGAAATACAGAGTGTAAGTATGCTCACCTATTAATTGAATAGAATAATAAACATGCATGAGTATTAATAATACTTTAAATAGTACGAGCTAATAGTTGAAGATTGAATCATATTCATAACATAAATAACCACTATAAGAAATGAGTAATTAATAATGGGGTAGAATTAAATTACCTGGATTAGGAGCTACAAAGTCCAGTTTCACCTTTGCTTTTTGCTGTAGTGTAAGCCTTTTGATGGACAAAAGAGAATTTGCTTTTGGATCTCCAATAATCACCCACCAACCCTCCTCTCGTTTCTACCACAAATACAAAAATTAGATTTTCTTTCAATAAATAATCACTAGATTAGTAATTTGCAAGTGTCTTTAAATCAAATCACTTGCTATTGTTAATCAAAATGAAAAGAAAACATACCTGAGGGAAATAAGGAGCTATTACAGGACCTGAACAAAATATCCAATCGAATATATTAGATTAATATTTTCATTATTATTCTGTAGTAGGCAGACATGAGCATGTAATGTAGTAAATTAGATCTTTTGGTTATATTAATGTTCATTGCTCTATTTCTATTACCTGTAATTTCATCTTCTCTTTCCAGTTGAACGGCGACATTCACATTCGACCCAGATTTCACTTTTTCTTTATTCTCAACTTCATAGTGGAGCTCGATGTTTGGATAACGATTACAGAATCTGGCAACTATACAATTCAATGCAATTTTGAATATGAATCTAATCAATTTCTAACCTTCTAAAAGCTTTTTTTAATATATTTTTTAAATTATGAATTACCATCACTCATCTGCTGTTGGTTAAGTCCTGTCAGAAGTAGGCTCCGATCCTCGTCTTCCATTTCCATCAAATCAAAAACTGTCTCAACCCCCTGGAAAAAGTAAAGTAGGTAAAGAACAAATTATTTTTTTATTTAGGTAAATCAATTTATCAAAGAATTTGGTTTAGGGACTAATCTAAGGTGAATTGTGTAAATTAAGACAAGATACCTTTTCAGTGCAGTTCTTAATTATTTCAGCTGTAAAATGAGGGATTTGTTTCAAGTAAGAGTCTTTGGCCCACATGGCTTGAGTAGTCATTTGAGCCAACTCCATGGCTGCCACTGCCGGCGCAAGCCAACCATTCGAACTCAACACATCAACACAGGCTTGAATCAAACGGACCGCCTGCACAAAAAATACGAAAAAATTACATGTATATTTATGTAGTTTAATGAAGGTTTTTATATTTATTTTTTTTACCCTTGATAGAACAATTTCTGTATCTTGTTGAAGCTCGGCCGAAAGCTGTAGTCGGCAAAGGTGAGCCTGCAGAAGGATGTTGGCCTTAATGTTGGGGTCCGTGAATTTGATTTGACTTGAACCAGAGCTGGGCTTATTTGGGAGTCGTGTGGCCAGATTGGAGAGAACGGTGTCCTCATGGTGTCTGATAGGGAGAGAGGAGTACTCGAATGAAGAGCTAACAATGTCCAAAAGCCCTCGAAGTTTTGTCTTCGCTGTAAGACTCATACTGAATAATTCTACAAGAAAAGTAAATTAATAAAATTAGAGAGCTCTTTATAGCTACATATTTCAAACTCAAAAGATGAAATACAAAATATAGTATTTTTTGCAATATTTTACCTATAGTGGTATAATTAATATAATAATAGGCTGCAATCATTCCTAAGTTAAGAGCCCCAGTGTCCATATCCTCCTCAACAGCAATACACTAAAATGAAAATTGAAGGGAAAAATATATTTAAAAACATCTTTCTTCAAAAAGAAATTCTTATTAATTGTATTGGATTGAGAATAGCTTACTTTCGATTGCTCTAGATCACTTAATGTATTTTCTACCAATTCAGATAAATGATCAGAAAGGTGACGATGTGTTACACCTTGTAAATTATAATAGTTCGGATTTTGAGTCATTCTCCGATAAAGAAAAGTCCAAGTAAGGTAGTCAACTGCATCTTGCTTATTTTCAATCGTTTTTGTCACAATTTCAGCATTAAAATGGCTAATAAAATGAAAAGTTATTAATTTAATTAGGTATTTGAATTTTAGTTTCATTTCATATAAACTTACTCGTGAAGACAATGATCCAAATGACTTTCAACTGGTAATGGATCATTAAGGAATTTCTTGAAAAATTCTTTCTTCGATGTCTTTTTGAATAAAAAAGATACAAATTTTACAATTATAAAAATGGAAATAAATAAAATAAAAATGAATCTTTTTCTTACCTGACACATTAGTACACATTTTGAATCATCATCCTCGAGTGGGCGATTAGCTCGGCCAACCATTCGAAGAACATCACTTAAAAGTAAAAGGAAATAAATTTTAACATTTAAAAAATGAAGGTTACAAGTTTTGATGGTTTTACTAACCTTATAGGGTAGTCCTCATAAGCGTGTATTTTCCCATTATAATTCTGTGTATCCATTATAATAACTAAATGTGAGTGAAATGACATTGACCAACACAACTCTTTAGTAGCAACAATAATTTGAATCGCTTGTGATTTGAACAGAGTCTCAACAATGTGTCGATCTCCCTCGCTTGTCCCTTGATGTAAAAATGCTACTCCCTGAGTCAGTGTCTCCTTTAATGTCTAAAAAGTAAAGATAAACAACAATAATCATAAAACTATGCAAGATTATAAGATATACAAAATATATAAATATAAGATATAAGCATGTCATAAGATAAGCCAAGTAATACATTACCTCATCTTGTACTTTATCAAAAACATTCTCAAGATCTGATTTTGACAAGAGTAGAAATCTTTCTGGCTTCTCTTCAGCAGATGCATACGTCAGAATGTCAAAGGCCGTAAGCCTTGCTTGTTTCCTCGAAGTCACAAATACGAGCACCGGCTTCTCTGGCGATAATTTTAGAATAGCGTTATAAATTGGCTTAGACATTGAAGCCAGTCGTGATGCATTGTGAGATATATTGTAGCCTAAAATGTAAACCAAATAAAATATTAAATAAATAGGTAACTAGTAATTATTAATTATCATCAGTCAATGAATTCAAAGTGTAAATAATCATAATCTTACCTTGAATATGAAGCTCAAGTGGAAGCGGGCGAACAGAGGGATGGAAATTAAAGGTATGAGTGGGTGGACAGCCGAGCCATTGTGAAACATCTCTCGCGTTTGACAAGGACGTTGAGAGTGCCACAATCCGAATTGGTCGCTCAGTCTGCGATGCAATGTATCTCATCCTGGAGGCTATAACTTCTGTAATCGGCCCCTCCTCCCCACCTATTAACTGCAGATCGTCCACAATGAACAGATTCACATTCTGGACGTTTTTCCTCTGTTTCCACCTTCTAGACAAAACATCCCACTTCTCTGGCGTGCTTATTATGATGTTACCCTTTGCTAACAATTTCAAATCTGTCCCAGTCTCACCTGTCAGCAAAATAACTTTTTTCCCAAGTCTTGAAAATTTCTCATTCCATTCATTGTACATGATATCGGCCAGTTCATCTTTAAGTGCAATGTAAACACAATGGTCGAGGCCTTGTTGATTGACCTGTGATCTCCCTGCATTTGCCAGCATCCTCATTATAGCAAATTCAGCAATTAAAGTTTTCCCAGAACCAGGTCTAAAGATCATAAAATATCTTAAAATTTGTACAAACCAAATCTCTGCTAATTTAATTTTTAATAAAAGTTTAAAAAAATAACTTACGGTGCTCCGATAAAAATATTATCATCCGAATTATAAACAGCGTTAAAAACTTGAGTTTGAATTGGATTAAACTGTGTAAATTCTTTATAAAGTGATTCAAACGCAGCATTCCTCAGAGCAGAAATCTAATAAAATACATGTTACATATTTATTATACTTTTTGATTATACCTTTAATATTTTAAAAAGTACAATATTTTTTATGATCATTAAAAATGGCATGATAAAATGTCACGCATAAGAATTGAAATATAATTAATGATATCTAAATTATATTTTTTAGCAATGAAAAATAGTGTCAACTTACAGGAAGTGGCTGTAAATCCAATAATTCTGTTGGCGGTGGATTTTTCTCGGGCAAAATCAAATGTCTGAATGATACAGGTAAGATGGTTTCAGAACCCAACCAACGATCAGAAACAACACGAATAAAATACTGAGGAGGCAATGGCTGTAAAAAAATAAATTGAAAAATAAAAATATTTGAAAAATGATGATTTTAATTTAGACTTACTTCAAAGATGGGAACATAAAATTTAACAATATGTTCTTCTGCTTTAAATCTTTTCTTCAATACAAAATGCTCATTGTGAAGAATCACCTCCGAGTCTACATCCTCCACCACGATCCAAAAAGCAACCGACTCCCCATGAGTTTTTTCATCCCATTCAAAATCAGGTGTAATTGCCAACTCGACTTTTAATGTGGATCTGGTCACAGGCTGGATGGTACAAGAGAGTTCCACTTTGGGTAGACTGTGAATAAACCGATGAATGGTTTTACCAAGCTTCGGCATTCGAATTAATTCACCCATCTCCAATGGATTTAAATCAAAGAGTCTTTCGAATGGTAAATTCTTTTTCTCGATCTTTCTCACCACTTCTTCAGGGATCTTCTTAAATTGTCTTAAAGGTGACATGGACTGCCACATCCTCTTGTCAATCATTTTAGCGAGAGATAAAGTTTTATCCGACAATTGAGCCCATCCTCGTGAGAGAACAATTTCGAAAATTGCACGAACAAGACGTCCAGCGGACTGTGTTACTATAATATAAAATAATTAATAATTTGTTAAAGAAAATAAACGTCACATTTACATTAAGTCGAACTTACCATAAACCATATCAGCCATCAAAGCAAACCCCTATTAAAAAAAGCAATGAATTTGAATGAATAAAGATAATACTATATTATTTTAATTAAATTGTCCATATAAACAAATTTCTTTACAATTTAAATGTAAAATAATTTAATTACCTCAAGTTTTAATTGTGACACATATGCTTGCAATAAAATAGAAATCTTGGCAGAAGGTTCTTCAACACTTTCCTTAATGGGGACAGGGACTCTTTCCATAAGTTTCTGCAACTCAAGTTTCTCTTCTTCCCTCACAGTTATGTTCTTAAATTCAGAGGAGAGGGAAAAGACTCGAAGTAGTTCAATTTCACCTAGATGCGGCTTCAAGAGTTGATTGTATGTTTGTATGGTTTCATGAGTCATGTAGTAATGAGATGCAATCCTACCGAGTTCTGTGGGCTGAAATGAACCACCCACTCTTTCGTACCGAATTAGACCACATTTGTCAAGCTTGGATGCAGCAGTGTGAATTAAATTAGCCCTATGTCCAGTCAAATATTTATCATCGTCCTCAATTACCGAGTAGGTCTGTGGAGCTTTTAGGCATCTGACATACAAATATGAATATCCAAGCCAGTCAACAGCATCCTTGACATTTTGAACAGACCTACAAGAGATTAAGAAAGTAATATAATATAGTAGCTACCCACCCACATATTAAAATAATTAAAAGTATAATATATTTAAAAAAGTACGCACCCATTGACAATTTCAGCATTCAATAAATCAGGTAATTTTGCGACCAATTGTGACTCAATGGGCAATTGTTGATTTAAAAGTGAGAGATAGTAACGAAGTTCTGAGTGATTCGTGATTAAAATTCCTTCTCCTTTCGTGTCATATTGTGGTCTTCCAGCACGACCAAGCATTTGAAGCACATCCAGTGCACCCAACTCAACCCATCTTCCCTTTTCTGGGCTGTAAACCTTATTACCCAAACAAAAAAGGATAGTCAAATTATAAAGACATTTTTAAAATGAGAATACTTAAGTTACTTAATAAAATAAATATTTGCATTAGAATCAGTACCTGTGTCCCCTTTATAATAACGGTGTGTGCTGGTAAATTGACACCCCAGGCTAAAGTGGCCGTTGAAACTAGTACTTGAATATGACGATCACTAATAAAAAGAAAAATAATAAAAAAATGGACAATATAGCTTTAATTTTAATTGGATCAGATGTCGTGAGGAGGAAAAGAATTAGAGAATTTTAGTTTGAGAATTTACGCAAATAAATCTTCGACAAGAGTTCTATCCACTCGAGTCATTCCAGCATGATGAATGGCGAAACCATAAGGGAGTAGGTCCTTTAGCTCCATGTTTTTCACGTCCTCCGCCTCTTTCCTCAGCACTTCCATAGAAGCTGAACCCTCCTTCAAAAATTGGCCAAGTGTATCCTTTTCGAGGCACATATCCCGAAGAGCCCTAGCACTCTTCCCTGTCTCCTTCCTCGAGTGAACAAAGACAAGCACTATAAATCATAAATTATTTATATATTAATATAAATTAAATTAAATTGTTAAAGGTATAAATTTTTTTTGAATTACCCTGGTTCTTCCCAGAGTGCTCCATCACCTTCTCATACACGATCTCATTCATCAACTGGAATCGCTTTAAGGCCTTCTTCTCAGTTATTCCAATATACTGCTGCTCAAGGGGGACTGGTCTGTAGCTATTATCGAAGTAAAAGAGCCCCGACTTGAGATCAACACGAAGAAATGCAGCCACATCGCTGTAATTCGGCAAAGTAGCTGAAATATAAAACAAATAAAATTTTTTTTACTACTATATATTTTTTAAATCCTACCAGATAATCCAACGATCCGAATATCGCCTTCTTGAGAAACTGAACGGAGTGCTCGTGCGACTAATGCTTCGATGACTGGACCCCGTTCATCATGCAACAAATGAATTTCGTCAATAATAACTAGACGAACACCTGTCAATCAAACCAAAGAAATTAGCAAAAAAAATTTTTTGTTTCAATGAGCTGAGACTGAAAAAGCTTAATAAGTATTATGATATGATTATGATTAGATAAAGTCTTAACTCACCGGATGTAATGCTTCTATTTTCTTTCCTAGTTATAACATCCCATTTTTCTGGAGTACAGACAATCACTTGTGTTGCTTTCAATGTCTCACGGCTAACCTGAATATCACCTACAGACAAATTATCAAATATTTAGAAATTGTTAAAAAATAAATTTAATGTAAATTGCATTGCATGCATATATTATGTAAAAAGGTCTTTGAGATGTTTTCAACTACTTACCAGTTAATTCAGTTACTTTAATTCCATATGATTCGAATCGTTTTGAAAAACTTCCAACCATTTCTTGTACCAGAGAACCTACGAAAAAAAAATACAATACCAGGTGTTATAATATAATTTAAATCATAATTAAAATGTGATATGAATAAATGGTTTTCTTACGCATTGGAGCAATGTAAATGATTTTAAAATCATCCACATTAATAGTTCCATCGGGATTAATATGCTTCCCAATTTCCCTCATCATTGTTAGTATTGCAATATTGGTCTTACCAGCTCCCTATATTTTTGCAAACATAATAAATAATAATAAAAATTGTTATTAGGTAATCAATGAAATTTTTTGTACTATTTACTTTACTTTAAAATGTAAAATAGTTATTAAACTTACAGTTGGAGCACAAATTAAAAGATTGTCATCTCTTTCTAATGCCGCTTTATGTAATCTTGATTGAACCCGATTGAGTGATTTATAACCATCAAATACAGGCTGAACGTATTTAGGCAGCCTATCGATCCCGATTAAGGTCTCATCATTTTCAAAGGGTTTTGGTTTAATTGCAGGCACGTGAACTTCCTCATATCCTTTCTTTTGTTTACGAAATGAGCCGTCTGGTAGTTGACATTTATCATTTGACATAAAATGCGAACCTGAAGCAAATGTCATCAATTCTAAATCCAGCGTTTTCCTCGATCCAGGGACCTTGAGTGAAATGAACAATATTTCAATAAAATAATTGCTGATAATTAAGAATTAGTTAGAAAATAAGGCAAGATTTATTAAGATTATTAATTAGTTAATCACCTGTCCTGGAGCTAATAGTCCCAGATTCATTCCTTTAATTTCCTTACTGCTAACAAGAGAATTTCGTCCAGAAGCATCATCAACAACTTCTCCAGATTCAATTTGACTTAAAATCTTACTCAAAACCTTATCTTGAAGCATTTTCTCCTTTATATAAATCTTTTCCTTTTCAGTCTGAGCACTTTTCAATAGAGTACAATACAAGACTAATAAAAAAAATAATAAGTATCTGATTAGAACTTTTTTGAATGAGAGTTAACAAGTAATTGACTTACTCATGTTTCTTTGTTTTTTCAAAATTTTGATGAAATCAAAGCAGTCAACTCCAAGGAGCAGAACAAGTCTATTTTCAAAATCCCGATCATCAATAGCATTCTGCAATATGTCAAGTACTTCCTTAGCTCGTGTCTGTGATGTGATCGAGTCTTTGTAATATTTCGATAATTTCCTTTGGATCCAAAAAGCGTCAATGTCAGAGGGATGTAAGGGTCGGTCTTTGTCTTTTCTCTGCCCAGTCGCTGATGCTTTAGAAATTTCATAATCCGATAACTAAAATTAAATTAAAATTATAATGAGCCTTTCATAAAAATACCAATAACATTTGACAAATACTTACATGTTTGGATTCGATAGCTGATCCATCCACAGCCTCTTCCCCCTCGTCCATATCTTCCTCATCGTCGTCAGCCTCCTTCACCTCTCCATACACATTCTCGTCTTCGTCGTCCTCGGACTCCTCGAACTGTACATTAATCCCGGTCTCATCCAGGTTCTCGTCCCCGATGTTCGTGTTCGGTTTTGTGGTCTGAAAGTCGGTGATCTTTTTCCCCAGGTTAACGAGGAGGGCAAATCTCTCGTCTGGTAAGACACTGCCGAGCAATGACTCAGTCACCTTCTTCCTCTCTTTATCCTTCAACTTGTCATTCTTTAATACGGCCAAGATCTCATCAGCAGCACCACAAAGTACATCCCTCGGCTTCAAGAAAAAAAAGACATTGTGATAAAAAGATAAAAATGCAATGTAAATTCTAATTCTACTATATATTATTACTGCATTATTATTACACAGACTGACTACTGCACTGTAATCAAAAATTAAATTATTTTACCTGATCTCCAATGGCAGCCTGTATAAAGTTGAGAAGAACTTCGTAGGTCTGTCTTGTCTCCTGTGTCTTAGGTCTATAGAGGATCGCTCCACCACCAATGTCCCCAGAGATGAACTCGTCGTCCCAGAGGCTCCCCTTCTTCAACTTATGGATTGACCCAATCGCCTCATCACGAGCCTTTCGTTTACCCCGACTCTCCTCAACCCTTAAAGGCTACACATCAAAATAAAACATTTATTTTTTATACAAATACGTAAGTACACAATAATATTATTGCAAAAAATAAGTTAGAATAATAAGAAAGGAATGGAAATATTATGTAAATAAAAGAGATGTAAGTTGTAATAGTACCTTTGATCGAACATGTTTGTCACCCATTTTGGATCCAGCCAGTTTCCCACTAAGGGACATCACCTCTCCTAAATAAATCAGTCAAAAATAAGCCAACATCAACATTATGAATTTGTGGACTAATAACAATCATCAAGGTTTTTAGGTTTAAAGAGCCTTATTTATTAGCTTACCGGTCGCATCATCCCTTCGGACCCTCTCGATAAGCCGAACATCAGCTTGGAGTACAAGATTAGAATTCTACAAATTGTTGACAATAAAGAAAGTGAATTTCATTATAATTATAGTTTTATAGGTCGGGTCAAAAGTTAGTTAAAAAGTAAATTTAAAAAAAAATTAATTTGTTGAACTTACAGCTTTGTACTCGTACTGAGCTGATCGGGCAGCATCATCAGCCATCTCAACAACAACTTATTATTGACCTATTATGCTTATAGTTGACCTCCAACAACCTTTACCCTAAATAACTATCTCCTGAATCTGAACAATGAACAATTAAAACCAAAATTAAAAAAAAACCCTTTTTTTCAATTTACCTTTTTTGGTTACAGTCACAGTTAAATTACCTTTTAGTTTTTGAGCTCCTTAGCTAAGTACATAATTTCACTCACTCCAGAGGAATGTAATTATTATTATGTCTTAATTAAAACTGCTTTAATTGTCTTTAATTATTTAACTTTTCTTGAGGTCGTAGTCGGCTTTTTTTAGGTAGGGTACCTAAATAAAAATGCTTGCTGCTAATGCGTGTAGTAGGCTGCTTATGCTGTAGGCTTCGATTTTGTAGGCGATTCAATTTCAGTGCATTTTTCCATTAGCTCTGCTCTGATATTAGACGACTACTTCAATAAAATAAAAATCATAATTCGAAGAATCGCACACAAAATTCCAAATATTAAATAAAATTAGTTAATTGTAATTAAATTAGTGCAAAGTTGACATCATTTTAATTAGAGATAGCATAAGTAGTACATTGAAATTAAGGTATATTTGATTTAGAATTGAAGATAGTTTCGTAGTGGAGGAGCCGGCCTGGAGGTATTATTGGTTTTTAATTTTTAAATTATCTATCGAAAAGCTGGTTGATTTTTAATTGTTGTGGTAGTATAGTAGTTAGTGGTGTTATAAAATTAAAAAATACGACCTCGGCCTCGACCTGCTCTGCTACGCAGCCTAGAAGGCCTTCTATTCTATCTAGGGTACTTTTTATTAAGGTAAAACACTATTATTATTTATACATTATAATTACATACTTTGTATTTTATAACCTAAAAAAAGGGTAAAGTGTCAAGTATCTACTTAATTTAGTTAATTTACGTAATTTTGTATAACACGTTAGTATAAGTACCCTACAATACAAATACAAATATGGTTACATTATCAATAATAAGGGTATCATTTATCAACATTTATCAAAGTAGTTGGAGTTTCAGTTATCGAATCGATCATAGAAAAAAAGGTTATTTAGGTGACAATAAATCAGGATTACCTAGTTGTATTTCTATTTATTATTTCGTTTTAATTATAAATATAAATTAAGTCACTTGACTAGGATTAAGATTTGACTTTGACTTTGACTTTGATTTAATAAGAATTAAGAAATTGGCACCCTTATAAGGGGTTAAGGTTAACCTTCTAAAAATTTAAATTGTACCCTACATATATAAATATTATTTAAAAAATTAAAATAGGTAGTTATAAACAGGCAGAGCAATTATGCAAGGATACCATAATATAATTATTAGATTTAGAATTAAAATTTGATTTCTTTGTATATTTTGTAGGTGTATGAAAATTAATTCATTCTGAATTCTGATCTGATCCTGCTAATCTGCTTTTACCTGCTCGAGTGGACAAGTGACAAAAATTCGGGAACTACACTAATTATATCCAGCCTTCTATAGATATAAGGTACATTTTAATTACTGTTATTGTTACTTTATACTAATACTTTTACTTTCTCATTTCTCATGTCTGAAGTCTGATATATATTAGACTTCAGATCAACTTTATCATGTATAGTTTAGTTACCTATATATAAGATTTCGTGTAGAACATGAACATGACATGAACATGAAGATCCTTCCCCCTTTTTAACTTAATATTTTTTTTTATTTCAAGGTTTTGATGATCAACCGCAATTCCGAACTTTCTTGTCTCGCCTCACACAGAAAATTCGAAAAGTATTTAATATTCTCATCTCATGAAGCCAAGATCCACAGATTTTGAATATTTATATTTTATTTATGATAATGATGAGCCATCATTCTGGATATAATTTCAGCAACAGATCAAATCAGAAAAATACATAAAGGTAATATTTTTAAATTAATTTTTTAGCTTAAATTAAATTCAATATTTGCATAATTATTTTTACTCTATTGTAATGTGGTAGCTGAGTTACCCATAACTAATAACTAAATGATAAGATATTCTTTTAAATACTATACCTATGCCTATGCTACTGCTACAACACAAAGTTACAAACATAAAATTGTTTAACAAACTTATTTCTTAACAATAAGTTAAAAAATTTAAATTTGATTTATTAAACAATTAGTATTTTCATAAAATTAATAACACTTGATTTCGGTAGTACTACCTATCTATATTTATGTATTATATTTATTTTTATGATATCCTATCATTTATGTCTTGTAATTTTATTTTAAAAAACTTTCCAATTTTACTACAATATGCCAAGCAATAAAATAATCTAATTTTTTTTTCTATTTTATTAATATAGGTCATCTTGCTCTGCTGGACTGCTTGTTATTAAGCTTCAGCTTAGTCAAGTGAAGTGAACTAATCTAACTTCTGAAGAAAAAATTTGCTGTCTGTAGCCGTAGCTGTAGTCTGTAGACTGTTGAATGACTGAATAGAGCAGCTCTGTTTTATTCCCTTTGAAAATACATTCAAACTCAAACTCAATTATTAATCTATTTTATTATAAAGAATTCAATTGGTCAAAAGTTAAAAGTGAAGTGATTGCTGTAGTTAAATAAAAATTTGATATTTAAGATTAAGGAACACTTAAGTGGTGACTCGGTGACTTTTGAATGGTGACAAGAGATCAAGTTTATAGGTAGAATCGAATGGCGAATCTAGTGATGAGAAGTTGGGTTGGACGAATGAGCATGAGGACTAGGCGGGATAGGGAGAAATTTTGTTTCATTCTAATTTTATTCAGTTTTTTCGCCATTTGTTTTGGAATGGTTTTTTTCTTACCTGATTTGCGAGCTCGCACCACCACCGGCGTACAAGATGTCTATGAAAAATTACCTGATTTATTCCTAGGAGCACATTTACCACCACCACCAATTATCAACTCTGGTAAGTTATTTAGATTAAATTGAAAACTAAAATTTCCTATGATTTTAGGTTAGGCAATTTATTTTATTTTTGATTTGGTGTAATTTCAGAGGATGCTCATAATAACTATGAAACCCAGCAGAATGTGGTTCCACGACCATTAAATCCACCACCAAGACGAGTAGAAGATAGAGCCAAGCTCTACGCCAAAATTCAAGAAGAAGAAGAGTTGCAAAGGAAGGCGGGAATACTCGAAAAACCGAAAATAGTCAATAACAAGACTTCCTCAACTACGACCACCTCCACTGTTGCTCCAGAGACTGTGAATGATAACCACGATGAAAAGAAAGTCCAGTCAGACATTGATAAACTATTGAAGCCTCATCATCAATTTGAAGATCAAATTAGCAATAATGAAATAGATCAACAAATGAATAATGATTTTGATGATGAGAAAAACCAAGTGAAGAACATTCCTTCAGTGGTCAAGGAGGGACCAAAAAAAGGTTTAGCAAATCCCAATGAAGTATTAATTCAAGGTGGCGAAGACGCTGAACCTTCCATTAGGAGTAAAAGAGACTTTATCAAACAGGTTAGTAAATAAATGAGTAATAAAATAACCCACATCTCCTTTTAATATTGATTATTTTTGCTTACCATTAGTCTATGTTTATCCTTATCTAAACTTATTTGGTACCTATTTCTTATATAGATGATGAAAGATGCTTGGGATAATTATGCAAAATTTGCCTGGGGAGACAATGAATTGAAGCCGACGAGTAAACGAGGACATTCTGGTAATTAATGAATTAATAATAAACACTATCTCACTATACTTGAATTCATCATTTTGATGATAAATTGTATGATTTTACTAGTAATATGACTATTTTTTTTTAAATTTTGTAGCAAGTATATTTGGGTGAGTGTTAAATTTTCTATTGCTATATTATTGAATTTTTATATTATTAATTAAGTAGTATATGCATCTGTATTTGTACAATTTGGGTTAATTTAATTTTAATATTGATTGACAAATTATTTATTTTAATTTTTAACTATCTGTAATTATTAATTTTTGATTTTCTCGATGAAATTAGACCAAGTAAGATCGGAGCCACCATCATCGACGCTTTGGACACTCTTTATATAATGGGACTAGATGAGGAATATCAAACAGGCCGAGACTGGGTGGAGAAAAATCTCAACTTTGATAATATTGTAAGTACTATTTTTACCACATATTTTTTAACTTCTTTTTTCTATTCTTCAACTACTTTATAAAATATTCATTATGATTTTTATTCGTTTATTTTTAGAGAGCTGAAGTTTCAGTTTTCGAAACAAATATTCGTTTTGTTGGTGGGCTTTTAACATGTTACGCTTTAACAGGTTCGTTCAACACCTACCTTGAATTTTTATTTTTATTTTTATTTATGTAAACTTAACATCATCTGTTTTATAGGAGACACAATGTTTAGAGAAAAAGCTCACAAATTAGCTACAAAATTATTGCCAGCCTTTGATACGCCTACAGGGATACCTATGGTATGACATTTGGAAATTGATCATTCATAAAAAAACACTACTATGTAGCAATTTTAATTACAAATTCCAACCCGATTGCTTTCGACTTCGACTCATGTTTTTTTTGTTTTTTTATAGGCCCTTATTAATTTACATTCTGGTGTAAGAGTTATAAAATATCTATTTTAATCTTAATTTAATTTGAGTACTATATACCTGTATGTTTTAATGATTTATCTTTAAATTTATAATGTAGCAAAGTAAAAATTATGGTTGGGCTTCTTCGGGCTCAAGTATTTTATCCGAATTTGGAACACTTCATTTAGAATTCCTTTACTTGTCTGAAGTCACTGGTGATCCAATATTTAAGTCAAAAATCGATAAAATTCGCGAGACATTGCGTGGAATTGAGAAACCTAAGGGGCTATACTCGAATTATGTACATCCACGAATGGGCAAATTCACTCAAAGTAAAAAATTTACTTTAAATTAGGTATATGTGAATAATTTTGATTTTGATTCAAAAAAATATAGGTCATGTATCAATGGGAGCCCTAGGAGATTCATTTTATGAATATTTGTTAAAAGCCTCTATTCAATCTTACGATCCAGAAGCCCGGAAATTATATGATGATGCAATGGACGCCTTCGAACAAAACGGATTAATCAGATTTTCGAAAGAGGGACTTCTTTATTTTGCTGAAATGCGCTACGACAGAATTGATAGGTAAATATTATAACTTTTCTTATTAATAGAATATACCCTTACATTCTACAATTGTGATTGATTTATTAAAACGTACCCATTTCCAAAATTATACAACTAGGATATTTTTTATTCTAGACTAAACTTAAAAAACATAATTAAATTAAAATTTTATTAGGTAGCTTAAATTTTTATCTAATGAATTCTAAATTTTTTATTCTTGTATAATTATAAGCCACCTCTCCAATTAAAAAAAATTTTGGTTACATTACATTCCAATTTTTAATAAACCCATAAAAATTAGAAAAATATGTATTATAATATATATCTATCTTTATAAATTATAATATATATCTATATCTTTTTAGTAAAATGGATCATTTGGCGTGTTTTGCCGGAGGTTTGCTGGCTCTGGGTGCACACACGCTGGGGAATAAGACTGCAGAAAACTCGGTGAGGTATGGAAGACACATGGAGATGGCTCGAGGGATCACGAACACTTGTCACGAGTCATATATTCGGACAGCGACCAGACTCGGTCCTGAAAGCTTTCGATTCAACGACGCTATGGAAGCTCGAGCTCTTCGTCAAAATGAGAAATATTACATCCTACGACCGGAAGTAATCGAGAGCTATTTTGTTCTGTGGAGACTAACGGGAGACCAGAAATACCGTGACTGGGGTAATTTATCCCCAGAGCTTTAATATTAATTAATTTGAAAAATGGATTTTACCTTTTTGAATTACGTATTTTGAAATTTGATTGTTATTTTTCTAGGATGGGACGCTGCTCAAGCGATTGAGGAGCATTGCAAAGCAGGGCCAGGGCTTGGCTACGCTGGGATCAGAAATGTATACTCAAAGGAAGTGGCTCAGGACGATGTTCAACAGTCCTTCTTCCTTGCTGAGACACTCAAGGTGAGCACTTTATTCTCGTATACTTTTTCTCTTTACTTTTACTACACATTTATTTACCATAATATTATTTACCTATTAATTTTGTTGTGGATTTTATTATTTTTCAGTACCTTTATCTACTCTTCAGTTCGAATGATCTGATGGATTTAAACTATTGGGTTTTCAACACTGAAGCTCATCCACTCCCTATCAAGACTACTAATCCACTGTATAGAGAATTTAAAGAGTAATTTTTTATAACTTTGTAGTTAGTACTAATTACGATGAAATTGATTTTTTTCATAATTTTGTAGCTAGTTTTTTTCAGGGGTCAGCAGGGTATTTTAATATTTAATAAAAATAATTAGCTAGTATTTTGATTTTACTATTACCGTTTACATTAGGCAAGTTTGGTTCAAGTAAGTTATTAACGTTTAGCTACATGATTTTCTTTTTGACCAATATTTTATTTTTGAAACGCAATATTTATTATTATTGTTAACTATTTCCACTTTCCACCATCAATTTTACTTTTTTAACGACGATGATTTATAAATAACTAAATGGGACTAGTTTATTATCTATAATAATTGTATATTATATTGTAATGCCTAAATAAGTTAATGTTATAATTACTAATTATCTACAATTGTGTAATTATACCGGCAGGGTAAGTTATATTATAATTTACATTAACATTCATTTTACCACTACGAGTATTATATATTACCGTAGGTACCCTTTTAAGATTAGATAAATTCAACAGGCAGAGCTATAAATAATATAGCGCTAACTAGCAATTATAATGGCCAAAAAAAGTCAAGGAGTTTGCAGAGCAAACTTAAAAGTTATACTCTTAATTTTTAATTTTATTTATTTATTTATAATAATTATAATTATACTCTTATTTAATTAGGTAACTACTTTAGATATTAATTATAAAAAAATTATAATGAATTTGTGAAATTATTTGTAAGAAAATTGAGTTATTCTATAAAAATCTAGGTAATTTTAAATAGGGATGATGTAAATAATGTACCTATTAGTTGATAAGATATTAATAAGTCGATAATCTACAATAATAGCTGTGATAATACAAAAGTTTTATTGAATAATAAAAAAGAAAACAAATGAGATTTTCGAAATCTACGTATGACGTATATACGAGTACAATCTCTTTTACAATCTCTTTTATAAAATTTCCGATGATTTTTTGTTTTCGAATCCGAAATTCGGAAAAATTAAATTCTCAGACGTATACATACCATCTTTTTTAGAACATATTTTTCTATATAAAATATTTGTTTGAAGAAAATTGCCGATGTGCCAATTGCGACCTTGCTCTGCTGGTAAGTAAATATTTTCCATCTGAGAATTTTGAGATCGACAAAACTTGAGAAAACGGATCTTTTTTCAAGTAATTAAGATAAGACTTACGAGTACGTCAATTTTTTCAAAGATTTTGGGCAAAAATGAATGTAGTAGCTGCACCTACCTACTTAATAAATAATTAGGTACATTAAGTAATATAATAATAAATCAACTTTTCTAATTTAAGACCAAACCTCCAGGAGGTCTGATTAAGATTTTTTGAATATTTTTATTCTCATAAACAAACCTATTAGTTCTTAATTGCTATTACATAATTTAAGTCTATATAAATATTTAGAAAATAAGCTTATATAATTACAATTAGAGATACAAATAGATAGTATGTAGCAGGTATTACAAATATTTTTACTTTTACCTTATAATAGCTATAGGCCTATATTTATTTTCTAGAATCTAATTAGAGTAAAAGTTAGTCTAGAATATATGTATTAGCAAAAACAATGGCAAAAATGGAGAAATTCTACATTTTTCTATCTCCTTTCTATCTATGGATCAGATCGGATATTTAAAAGCGATTTAGTTTAGTTTACTACCTACACTTAATTGATATTAGAGCATTTTTACAAAATATTCTTAATTAAATCATAATCATATCCTGGATTAGTCTTATTTTTAATATTATTTACACAAAATTATCCAAGAAATGTTAATTGTGCTTATTTGCTTAAAAAACAAAAAAAAATTCGACTTTTTAGAGTCGCAAAACGCAATCATAGTAAGTAATACAATAAAGTAATAAAAAAACAAAAAATCAGTTGGTCACTTACACAATAGTTTCAACCATCAAAATTCTTGAAGCTTGATATCACCGATTTTTAAAAAATCACAAAAAAACATTCATCAATACCTTAAATTCGAGATTTAAACAACTAATCCGATTTTTCTGCATGCACAAAGTTTAAGTAGATTAGATTAACAAAAAAAATGCTTCAATTTTTTAAAATGAGTATGATTATTCATATTTCATATTTTGGTATGTATTATTTTAGAATTTTACTTTTGCACAAAAAATTTCAATTTTACGATTAATTTTTAAAATTGTGATGATACAGTTCAGTTCAAGATACGAAAATATGTTAGTTAGGTAAGTACAATAATTATACATCTATAGGTAGTTCGAATTTCGAGTTTTTAACTTTAATTAATTTAATAACTGTATTAAATATAATTTTTTTAAGTTAATGGATTAAGGTCAAGTAAATCACATTATAATATTTTTTTATAAATCTTAATGGACGCATTATGTATAGTTTTTGATAATGTAATGTAGGTAAGTCATAATAAAATTGCAGATTTTTAATCTAAGTTTAATCGAAATCGAGGCTTATTTTTTAAAGGAAGGGATTATTTGGATTTGAAGTTTTAAGGACACCAGTCGTGGTCGCTTGTGCTGAGAAAAATGGGTTAAAAGTTTTTTCACCTGCTCCTGGTTGTCCCATGAAATTTCCATGATTAGGTGGAGAAAATAAGCTTGGTGGTTGCTGCTGGCTTGACATGTTGACTTGATGACTAGTATTATAGGCCATATTCATAAAATTATTGTTGCTCATTCCTTGTGGAGATTGCCCTAAAAAATTCAAGATCAATCAGTTAAAGGTTAATAAAGCTCCAATAAAATCCATTCATTTAATTCAAATTCGAAAATCTGGATTTTGACATTTCAATTTTATAGTAAGCACATGAGAAATTGAGGTTAAAAACAGATTTTTCGTAGCTTAATTAAATGGATAGATCAAAAAGTTTATAATATTAAAATAGGTATGTCAATTTTTAGACTTGGTATACTTACAATTGTTATTCGTGAAAAATGGATTATTAGGATTAGAATTTCCATTAGAATTAGCATTCCATCCTCCTTTCATCATAGAATTAATTCCTTGTTGGTTTGGCGGACTTGAAGCAACTATAATAAAAAGTAGAAAAAATTAATTTGCATAAATATATTGGAAATTAATCGAATAGAAATGTAATTCTAATTCTAATACGAGTTAACACACCATTTACGAATAATTTAGTTAATTACTCGATAAAATTTACATAAGAATAGGTTTATGTATGCTTAAACAAATAGGTTTATGTAGCTAGAATTGGCAAGTGTGATTATGACTAAATTATCTGTCTACAGTCTACACACTTCATAGTTCATAGTATAGATTAAAATTAAAATAATATTATATTCATAATTCATAGGTAGAATAATAAAAATTATAAAATTACTTTGAGAGAATGGGTTTTGATTGGGAGCAGTTGATGAAAACCATCCATTACTTGGACCACCACCACTGGATAAATTGGCTGGAAGCGAAACTGAATTTGGCAGACCTAGACCAGCAGTTTGCCCATCTGTTAAACCACCATTATTGCTTTTTAAATCACTTTCATCATCATCTAAAAATTATGAATGCAAAAAAAAACAAACAAACAAACAAAATAAAAAAACTCAAAAAAAACAAAAAAAAATATAAATAAGCAAATTATATCTTTCGACTAACTCATTGATGGAGATTTAAAAATGTCATCCAAATCTTTCAAAGCAGCATATTTGTCTTCTGATGGTGGATTATTTAGAGGTTGAAGGGGTGAAATGATCGAAGTATTTTTTTGATTATTTTGTGATCCAGGTAGAATGGGTTGTTGCATTGTTGAAGTGTTAGCAATTAATGCAGGTTGATCAAAATTTGCTTGAAAAGTTGGAGTCGGAGTCGGGCTCGCAAATGCATCGAAAGCATTATCAAAATCTGCAAAATTTGACGAATCTCCACTATTATTCCCACTATCTCCGTTACTCAAATTTGCCCATGGTGAAGGTGAGATGACTCCATTCAGGCCCAACTGATGTTCTTGTTTCATTGGTGGCTTTAAATTATTCGATAACTGATCAAAATTATTGTGGTTTTGAGTTTTTCCGAATTGTGTGTCAAACAAAGCCGCTCCAGAGTTATCAAAAAGTGAACTTAATGGTTTAATATCCGGAAGAGTCACAGAATTTACTAGTCGATTACTGTTGATATTCATATTTGATGTTGAATTATTATTCATATTCATACTAGTATTAATATTATTATTTATATTTGGAGATTTATTTCTTTGGGTATTTAGTAAGGGTGATGGATTCGAAGTGGATGAGGATAAAGAAGATAGAGATGGACTTTTCTGAGTCGACGAGGACGAGGCTTGGGAAAGTGCACGAGCAGCAGTTTCTTGAATTTCAGCTAATTCATACTTGGACAATTTTGATGGGTCAAGATAAAATCTCTTTTGCTCATATTTTGTAACAAGGAAATTCTTCAAGATAGTGACACGATCTGGATTATTCTCAGGACCCAAATTCCCATCTTTTCCACTATTGTAAGTTGCTAACCAAACTCTCTTGCAATACTGAAATAAATAAAAAATAAAAATAAGTAATGTACCTACCTATAATGTAATAAATAAATGAATTTATATTGCTTCAAAATAAGGGAAAAAATATGTATTATTATTAAGCATAAGCATTATATTAGGTATATTTTTATGATTATCATATCAAATATTTTAACAGATGCTCAATGTCAATTAGAACTAGAACTATAGGTTAGCTTATTTACACATTAATTATATTTTTCTCGTAAAGTAATTTTTACGAGAAACCAAAGACGCCTACAGAAGCATATTTAAAATATTTTTATTTTATTATCCTGACTGGTCTTGATATTAAATATTATGAATTATGCTTATTATGTAGTAGGTACCTGCTAGCCATTAGCTCTCGTATTATATTCAAGCACATTTACATTTATCAAAATAGTAGTTACTAACTTAAAACTTAAAACTAATACTTCGATATAATATAATAATTCATATGGACTATGAACATGATAACTAAATAATCCTGAATAGATTTCCTTCCTTTAAAAATTAGAATACAGCAGATATCTATCTACAGAATACATATAAGCATAGATTCTTTTTAAGTAAATTAAAATAAATAATCCAGCCTACATTATATTACGATACGAAATATACCTAGGTTTATGATGTTCTAGTAGAAGTTGGAAGCTGTTCTCTATAATAAGGAGTATAATAATCCAATGTTCAGTAACTGATACTATACTATTTGAATATTTTACCAATGAATGGGGACTACTGTGGACATTTTATATAGGTAGTAGTACCTAGTATTTATGTTTAATAAGTTGAGACTGGCAATGAATGCTTTGAATAATAAACGGAAATTAAGTAATGTATAAATAAATACCATTCTAAGAATAAGAAATGAGAGCAAAATATTCTAATTCCTTTTTTGATTTGGTTTGGTAAATAGGTAGGTAGTAAGTACTTGTTTTTAAAAACATAATTAAGCAATTGGTTTTTTAATTAATTAAAGTTCTTCGATATGTTATGTGATAAACTGATAAATTATAAAGATATGTTTGTCATTTGTCCTCAACTTTGTGGCGTCGATCAAATCAAAAATCAAAGACCTTTACTCTCTTTCCTCGTCTTGTCTATGATTTATCTCTATCTCAAAAAATATTTTTTCATAAAATACATAAATACCTACTAAGCTTATATTTATATTTATCACATTTATCATTATCATAATATAAACTTTACTTAGGTATATATATTCCTCTAGTAGGTAGTTTATACGATTAAAAATTCCGAGTAGAGCAATAGGTTAGTGATTATGGCTAGGGCTAGCATATAAGACGTATAACAGTGTGTTAATTTAAATGAGTCTGTAAAGTAGTACCTACGTAAAAAGTAAAGTAAATTGATTTGATATCTATCTAGTTCTTTTCTATTTCAATTATGTAGGGTACCTACCTAAGCTAATGATAAGGATAAGTTATAAACTGGACTTTTTATAGTTATAAACTTAAAACGTAAAATTCATTAGAAAATCTTGTAATTATAAACCTAAGTATGTAGATTAATCACATTTAACTGAACAGGATAATACATAGTAAGTCTGCAATTTACAATAATATAATATAGCCATCACTTTACATTATTAATATCCGGATCAGTCAGTAGGATATCTCGAACTCAGAATTAGAATATTAGATGAACTATTTTAAAATTGTTAATATGTAAGCAAGCAGATGATTTAAAAGATTTCAAGTGAATATTCAATGACTGTCAATACCTTTAATTACGTATTAATTAGTAATAATTAGTAATGTTTACCTATGTTTATTTGCATATTTTGCAGAATTTTAACGATAAATGCGAAAGGAGATAATAAAAAAAACTATTACCTCATTTCCTCGAGATTTCAACAAATCGATTTCATCTGCAGTGAAACTGGCCATTGATATCGATTTTACTCGATGTGGTGGGGTCAATCCTCGTCTATAAAAAATGAAAAAATAAAATTGAATAGGATTTACGAGATATTATATTATTTGAATAATAATTAGGTAAGGTATGTTATGAATTCATTTAATGCGATATATTCCACTTGTGTAAATAGTAAATAGATAATACACAATTCAATTTCAATATTCAATAAGTACCATTCGAAAATTATTAACTATTAATAAATGCATCTTCAAAATGAAATTATAGAAATCGGGAGAGAAATTATGAAAAGTAAAAGTCAAGTATCTAGTAATGTAATGTAACATGGTCCATGGTACATACTCACGGTATAAATAATTAATTTTATGTTACCTACTTTATAAATGACAATAATAAAGAAATTAATATCTCAAACTGCTTTAATTTATAATTTAATTGGGTAATTATGATACTACTTTTTCCGAGTACTAGTTTAGTAGTAGTTTAATTTTTAAATAATAGACAATGGATCATTTATTTATGCCTCAAAATAAACAAGTATCCTCACTTAACAATATTTAAATTAAATTGAATGAATCTGAGTTCAGGTTGAGTTCAGTAAGTACCTATTTTTAAATTATTTTAGATTAAGAAAACTTACAAAAGGCCAGAACATGTCATACCTGAAAAAATAAAATTTTTTATTAAAATTAAAACTAATAGAAATAAATCTTGATCAAGGTCAAGGCGAAAGTCAATTATAATTTTATATGATATATCTGTATTTGTTCAAGATTAAAAATAACTCACAGATAAAAGAACCGATGGTAATATTAATATAGGTTGGACCTCTTTGGCCGCAATCAAAACAGTGTCGATCTAAAGCAAAATAAAAAAGATTTTATTATTTAGATTTATAATATACCTACCTAGGTAGATTTAATTACAAAAAGCAAATATTTAAATAAACATACTAGCTTGAAGATGAGTTAATTCTCGGATAATTTTGGTATTCGATTCCAAGTCTTGAGATTTCTTTCCATTCAGTCCTCCAGCACCACCACCAATCGAATTGGTCATTAACTTTGAACTCATATTTATATAATTCTATCAAAATACTCAGTAAAGTAAAGTAATCGTACTATTACAGATATATTGTGTTGTGTTCTGATTTTCAATGTCAAGTTACACGATATTTTGTACTCTCAATTACATTTAATGTTATATAGGTCACAAAATATGATAGAAATTATCAATTTATCAACATAATAACCTATTTATCCTCTTAAACTCATCATAGCATTGAACTGAACTACGATGCATTTGATATACACATGAGATTACAATTTACAATTCGATTTCGATATTTGATCTCTTGATATTGATATGTAGTGTTAATGGCTTGACTTCAATTTGAAAGATGATTACAGTTACAGTTTACAATTACATAATAAAACTGAACTGGCAACTGGATGGTAAAAATTCCAAAGTCACAGCAGCAGTAGCAGTTGTAGTTGTAGGTCTTGACTTGAGTCTTGTAATGGAAAACACCAAAGTTATTTCTAAATTGAATTCTGCGTCTGAAATAATAAAATAGAAATAATAATTTTAACAACCTTATTAAACCACCACTAACTACACTATATTATTATATTATATTATAATATACCCTACCTACCTACTATATTAAACAGACTACAGAAAAAACCATAAAAAATAACACCATTTAAAGGTCATTTAACTTGCCTCAAAACTATAAATAAAAGCTTCAATAAAAAATTTACGACCTAAATGTAATTGTAATTATGTATTGTATTTGTATTGTAAAATGATTACCATTATAAAAGTGATTAAAATTGTCAAGATCTTTAACCTATCACAATTTTTTTAAATTAACTAAAACTAAAATTACCAAAATGACAAAAAAAGTCATATATAATTGTCCAACATCTGCATACTTTTGATTGGTCTGATTCTGATTAGATTAGGTGAAATTGTTAAAAAGATAATTGTTATCAATTAAGTATTTAACTATTTTTGAGCAGTTTAAAATCATTTTACGCATTTTTAACTTCATTTTTACTATAAAATACCTAAATTGATATATGATTTTATGAATATGATTACAATTTACAACAAAACTGATTACTGAAATTTACTAATTATTGATTGCTATTTTATAGATTATACTTAACTTAATGTAAATTGCTAATTACCTTATTAAGTTCCAGTACAATTACAGGATGAGGACAGGACAGGTGAGTAATTCTTGACAATTTTGCAATTAAATTTCGGAAATGCCCAACCCCTTTGCTTAGCTTAGATACTTATTCGTTAACGACGAAAAAACAACACAAAGCAGAATACCTTACCTTCTGGCTCAAAATTACGATTATAAATGATGATTTTTGACCCAAATATAACCTAAAGGTGTCCAGAATTATGATCAATTTGACATATTTTTAACTACACAAAAGTTATTCTAAATAAAAAATACAAAATTAACTAATTATATTAATTTTAATAATCTAAAATCTTAAAAATCACTGCACTGCACTCGCTCACTGTAAATTTTGTAAGACTGAATTTTTGTGAACGTCCGGGGTGAAAAGGTGCATTCCAATTCTTAACAAACTTGACCCTACTACTGTTATTATGACCAAAAATGACCCAAAATGTCCAAATTTATGTCAAATTACGACATTTTCACTATCAATTAAGTCCAATTTACTAATAAAAATGACTTTTTTTACATAGAAATCCTAAACTTGCTGACTTTCTGTGAGAAAGCTGCAATATCCTCTAAAAGAATCCTTAAAAATGACCAAATTAGCGATAATTTTACAATTTTACAATGTCAACTCTATGCAAATTCTCGCAAACTTGCAAAAACTATGATGAAGTTGCAAAAAAACTCGAGAAAATGACACAAAATTCACAATATCCACTATGTTGAGGATCAAGTTCCAAAATCCTCTATTTGACCATTAAAATAAAATAAAGATCTTTACCTTAACTTTTATTATTAGATTTTTGTGGATAATTTTAGAATCTAATCATATGATTTTATAAAATTTATTATATTATGGAATTTGAGGTATAGATAGACTTGATCTTTAATGTCTACGTCATATGATAAGAAAAAAAAAAGTAGAATATTTGTGACTTGTTGTTGTCGAACTGACTGACTGTATTAGTTTAGTATACAAAGGTCTCTGGTACTATCTCTGCCTTCCTCCGACTCAAACTCAGAAAAAAAAAAGTTGATGATCATCTTGACTATATTTTTACTAATGTATATTATAATAAGTAGAATAGTTAGTAGATACATAAATGTACCTAGTTAGTTGGGACTACAGATATATAAAAACACCATCAAAGATGATGGTAAAAATCTTATACAAAATACTTGTATTTTGTACCATAGTATAGCTTGAATTTATGCAAAATGCAACCACTACTTGCATTGGGAATGGGAATTGGGATTGGGACTCTTATTTCATTCTGTAAATCTTAAATCTGTAATGTAATATGTACCTATACTGTACTAGTAAATTACAGTACAGCTGAATCTTATATACCTACTTAAATTTACTTAAGAGTCTTCTACTTGAGATTGAGCTGAATTGAATCTTTTCATATACAATAAAAGTATGATACCTAATGGTTTAAGTATATAAAGCTTAGCCGAAGGCAAAAATCTTCTTTTTATAAGACTCTTTTCTGAGTTCTGAGACTAGCTTCAACTGATAGTAGTCGTGCAAAGAAGCTTGAACTTTGAATAATAAAATAATACTACAAAAGTTTCTTTTCTAACTATT
>JAQIXA010000687.1:0-36363 GCA_034699045.1 Nanhermannia cf. coronata Gr-Ori-00579
TATTGAAATTGCTTTGCAAAAAAGTAGTCTTTTAAAGAGGATTCAGTGCGGAAATCTGCAGAAATGGTGCATAATTTCATAAAATTTTTGATTATAGATATGGCAAGAAATCCAATCAATTCCTACGGACTCTAAAAATAAAATAAAATCCAATCGAATCGAATCGAACACTCATTTCTAATTTAAAATTAAAATCGGATAGAAATATGTAGAAATAAAGGGCCATAATGCCGTTTATTTTTGTCTGTCCATACAGGTATCGTTCTACTGTATTTTTGAGCTGTATCTTTTGACCGATTTAATTATTGGAATTTGATGATACTGATTACTGAATAGGCACATATGTATGGAATTTATAAGTAGGTAGGTACTTATGAACTTATGAAAAGTGTTAAAATTCAATAATTGATGGAAAAATATGTAGACTATGTATTTTAAGTATCGTATCGCTAATCCTTACATACTCTGATAAATTAGTACTTGATACAAAACAAGTAATTATATTTTTTCAAAGAACAGTTATACAGATAGATACTTGTGTGCCTACTTTAGATACTATAGGATTTGTATCAAGGTAAAATTATAAATTACATTACGTATATACATATAAGCATTATAAAAATAAATAAGTAATAAAATAATAATAAGTAGATTACTTGTGCATTAATTGATGGCTTTGGATTTCACTGTCTGTTTGTATAGTATGAAAGAAACGACCTACATACCTTACCCAAGTATCAGTACATAAGTACTTATTAAAAATAATTTTTATTACCTTATGTATAAGTTACGAGTATTCTGTATAAGCAAGGTTAAATTAACTAGATACCTAAATATAAAGTATGTTTAAAGGTCTTGAAAAATGAAATTATAAGGTGACGCAGCTGAAATATGATACTTTTTTAAATTATCGAATGGTTTTGTTTTGAGGAAAGGAAATTGTAGAATTAAAGGAAATGGCAATGGATGAAAGTGAAGCTGGTTTTTTAAAAGGAAAAAATGAGTATCTGAAAAAGTTTTAGATTAACTTTAGTTTGTGGTTAAATTAAGTAGATTTTATGTTAATGAGGATTTTTAAAATAAAGTTGATATCGTGGATAATGTGTTTGTGGTAGAATTTGAATGAATTGATAGCAGTAAGAAATCAATTAACTAAATAATTTATCAAAAATCAATTAAAATCAAATTTATTGTTTTGAGATATTATTTTTTGAGATATATACCGATAAGGTATACCTAGGCCTTAGCTATTATACTGGTAATGAATACTTGTAGATATAAGAAAAGGATTATTTGTGATCATTTCTGATGCTATGCTTTTGTACCTACCCTACTAATTATACTTCTATTTTCTTGGAAATTTCAGACCTCTACTCGTAGGTATAGGAAAAACCGATGGCAAAAGTAGCTGCTTCAAAGCTTGTCAAATTTGCTCTTGAAAACTGGACATTTTTGAAATTGAAAAATAGCCACAAGTCCTAAATGAAATTGATCTTTCATGATCTTTTGCATTTTAATGAGTTTATCATTATCATACTTGGTGATATAAAGGCCAAATTAGGTATGATATTTTCTATATTATCCTATTACTCATTTTGAAACATTAATTGTCAGATTTGATAAGTTCTCTAATTTCTAAATTATGAATATTAAATGGAAATTATCTATCTATCTGATCGTATTGTATAGTATGTATGACGCTTTTTGCTTGATATCAAGCTGAGGCTGGTACTGATGCTGGTAGATTGCAAAAAAATGCATTTTTCGAGTCAAACCAGACCATAAAAGGATTGGAAAAAAATCAAACTCAAACAAGTAAAGGAACTTGTTTGCTAAAAATATTTACCTAATATATATTCTTTTTCTTTATACATATCTCTAATACACAATTCACACTTTATACTATCATGTGCAATGCAATGCAATATACTATTATTACTCCAAGAAAATCCAAAAATATTTTAAATTTTCGAACTTTTAAACTTGCACAAAATCTTGGGCAATATTTCCTTAATACATATTCTGAAAATTTTGAAAATCTATCAAGTTACTTGCTTGAAAATCTTGACCCTTTTTGAATTTTAGATTCAAATTAAAATATAAATTGATGAAATTTAATGAAAGTTTCTAATAATAATAATATACCCTGCCTAGAAGTACTTTAAAGTTTAAAGCATTCTGATTCTGAAGATTGAGTCTGATCTGAAAAGGAAATGTTTCATTGATTTTAATGGTCACAAAATCATAATCATAATCTCATGCTAATTTCAATTGAAAATGGACCTTTATCTCTCCCAACATTTTTCAAATCTCCACTTAAAATCTCCAAAATCTATTACTAAAAAGTCTCTTTATAAAGGCAATAAGTACTTCTGTATGGTATACGGAGTATTTCTAAGCCTTCTTATTATAATAAAGGCATACATTTAGATAGATATTTATTTTGGCGATCTGTCTCTCATTTATCGATCTTAATATGGAAAACAATAGATTTGGAAGATTACAACAAAGTACTGTATTATTATTTTTATGTAACCTTTTCATTTCACCTGACAATCGAAATTGACAATGAATATAGCCCTATAAGTAACCCTATAATATGGCCATGTATGCTTAGGATTAATAAATTTTATTATTATGTAATCAGACCGGATTTGACAATAAATGGAAAAGGCATCACCGGAAACTTATGCCGTAAACCTGTAGCTGTTTTGTTTACATTTGGTGACTAATTGCTAATTCTGAACATAATAAAATGTTGTAAAAACACTTTTTCAATGTAATTTTAAGTAGTTAGTATCAATGGAACTGATATCAAATATCAAATCAATTTCAAAGTAGAGAGTATAGTAGTACTGATCGTGAGTACCCTACTACAGAATGATATCTACATAGAATTCTGTAGTAGTAGTAACTAACTACTGTAATTCTAGCCTATTCATCAGTATAGTAATAGAAAATTGTATAAAAAACATATCAACCTATACAGATATATTTTGTTAAAATTCCTGAACTTTGCAAGTTTAATGTTACGATAATTGTACCTAAATAATTATATCAGTGTTTCAGTATCAGTCGTTGTTTGTAGTCAGTAGGTAATATCAGTACTTGAATGTACGACAGTATTCTATAGGTAGACAATGACTTATTTTTATTTGATACTTTTATTTACAATATTCAGAGGAACTATCTAAAGTTTAAATTAGCAGCTTAAATAAATACCTATGTATATTTCTGTATACTGTAGTAGGTATACAAAATACAAGTAATACATACAATATAAAAAAAACAAACCTAAAACTAAAGTAAGTAGAAGATACTTACTTTACCTAGAACTACTTTAATTCGTTAAAAAAAGTCCATAAATGTCTTAAACTACAGTATATAGATAATGTATACTGTATGCAAACTTACTTTTATGTTATGGATAGGATTATTAAAATTTTAGCAAAATTCTGAAAAAGTTTATAGGTATCTTTTCAAAACTCTGGTAAGTTTTTGATTAAACGATAATTTTATTTACAAATTGTATTTTGTAACTGTAATCTACAGTAAATAACATTTTACATACTTGAATATGTACCTACTATATCTTATTCATATTTAATTCAATACTCTAATATTGTAGTAGGGTACTTTTATTACAGTGGTCTATTACCTATTACTAATACTTTTATTTATGTGTTTGATTTGAAAAATGGAGAAATTGTTGATTGAATCACCATTATCATATTTTATAAAAAGTCACGAACTCGTCAAATGTCATTGTTAATTCGCAGAATTACATTGATTTCGGAACGAGACTATAAACATATCTTACTTACATGCGAGTATACATTACCTAGTCAAATTACAAATTTTATGTCTAATTTTAACGGCTTTTCAAGCCTATTAAAATTCCAGAATCAGAATATAAAATATATAGCTTACAAAGCATTAGGTAACTTGATTTTGACTTTGACTAGGTATATGGTATGTGAAGTTGAAGTCAATCCTAATTTAATGAGAACGTGGTATTTTTATCGAGTCTCAAAACTCAAAATCGAGATTTTATGTTCATTCTAATCATAATCTTATTGAAGCTCAATTCTATTCATAAATTCAGATTTAGATAAAAAAAAACATTATCTCGTATTTGTAATTTGCATTTGTTGTAAGTTATTAAAACAATTAGCAATTTTAATTTGCTTTTTTAAATTTGAAAAGTAGGCACTCGAAATAATCCTCAAAAGCATACGAGTAGGTACTACTTGGCTTGAGATAATATTGTTTCCAAATAGTCCTTACTATCTACTTGTATTAATAAAATACATATCAAATAGTTAAAACAAATATTGATTGAAATAATTATAGTACATACAAAGAATTAGATAAAATACTGAAATAACGGATTTTTCCCAATCGAAATACATTTAACCTTTAGTAGGTAGGATATAAGTGAATTGAACAGTTAAATCAATTTTATTACATAGTTCAAAAATAATTTTTTTACAAATTATTGGTTAGTTTATAAAGTATTTTTAAGGATACTAGTAGTGTTATATTTATATGTATTAAGTTTGTAATTAAAATTTTATAAAAATGAATAATACAAGTTATGAACATGAAGATGGATCGAATTTAAGTGAAGGTTATTTTACAATTAATTTTTTATTTATTATAGAGTTTTTAATAATTTTGTTTTTTTCTGTCTGTAAATCAAGGTAAAGCGATATCAAGTACAAATACAGGTAGTATTATTAATGGGATTATAGATGATAATGATAATAAAATCAAGCAAGGAAAGGAAAATCCAATTTCCGATGGAACAGTTCGTATGAAAAGGGAAATTGGACTCATTGGCGGTATTGCTATGATTGTTGGTGAGTATAGTACATAGTCACTTTTTTAAATGACAAGTATAATCCAATCCAATCCAACTTGTACCTAAACAAAATCAAAAGTGTTCAAAAATACAGCTCTAGTGTATTTATATTTAAAAAAAGTTAGTCTCTTGATCTGTAGGGGCCTTCGTTTCATTTCAATACTTATAAAGTTAGCTTTGAAGTTGAAAAAGGTTTCAGGAAATTAATGTGGTGATAACTTTTAGATGAATTTTAGATTTTGCTTTCTCTGAATTTTTTATCAATTTACCAGGTCAAAGTTTGACCGTCAAACTGCAAATAAAAATCTTTTCCTAAAAATTTCCTATTTTTATCAAGTTTAAAGTAGGATTGTATTTAACACACTTGGCTAAGTTTTTATTTCCAAATGATAAAATTACCGTCTAGCCTACGAGTACTAATCTAACATAGGGTATAAAATAAGTAGGGTACTTATAATCCGCATTCTGAATTCTGGAAAAAAGCTCGAGTTTTTTTTATCTAATATTATGAATAGTTATGCTGTACTACTTCAAGAATCTAATGTAAAATTTGCATTCAAGTTTTTTATTTTATTTTTGATGATCTGTCGGCCTTCATATTTTACATATAATATTTTTAGCGTAAAGTCATATACCCTAATATAAGGCATTGTGTATTTATTTAACCCAGATATGAAAAACCAGATTTTGGTCTGTATTAGCGTACCTATAGTTTGAAGTCAAAATGGACCTGGTTTTTCAGAGCTTAATAAGTGTTATGGTTATGGATATGTTAAAGAGTTTCTTGAATTACTAATAGGAAATTATCTAGGACGGATCTAAACAACCAAAATACAAACTTACTTATATAATTTATTTTATTTAGGCACAATGATAGGTTCAGGAATCTTTGTGAGCCCAACTGGCTTACTAAAAAGAACGGATTCAATTTATATGAGCTTGGTAGTTTGGGCTGGATGTGGTTTACTAGCCATGCTGGGTAAGTTGCGAATTTGCATTTGCATTTTAGGTTTTGATAAAAAATTTAAATGTAAATTTGCCTAATAGCATCCCTAGTATACTGTGAATTGGGGACTGTAGTTCCAAAAAGTGGTGGAGAGCATGCATATTATATGGTATTTTGCAACCTAAATTATCCTAAAATAAACATTTTAGTTAATAATGCATATTTTTTCTAACTTTCATTTCAGGCAGCTTTCAAACCACTGCACAGATTTGCTGGAGAAATTCCAGCATTTTTATTTGCACTGATAAGTATAGTCCTACTGAAACCATCCTCTCTAGCAATTATAAGCCTGACATTTGCCAATTATGCAATTAGACCTTTCAACACGTGTAACTATTGGAAGGAAAATGACTATGACTATGAATTGGCTAGGAAATTATTGGCCATTAGTTGTGCAAGTACTAGTTCCTACTTACATATACTAATCCGAATAAGTATCATGGTCATATTGAAAATTAATTATCTTTTTTTTTTAGGTTTTATCGCATTTATCAATATTTTTAGTGTCAAAATAGCCAGTCAAGTTCAAGTCGTATTCACTTTTGCAAAACTCACTGCAGGTATTTAGTCATATCTTAAGATAAGTAATCATATTATCATAAAATAAAAATCTTACCTACAAAAATGAATTATTTTTTACAAAATTTGATTGACTATAAGTGTAAAAGTAGGTAGGGTAGAAACCAACATCAGATCATAGACATTTTACTTTGAAAAACCATATTTTTGTTAGTCTTACTAGAGAACATTACTATCTGTAACCCTGAACCTTATTTTTTGATATTTAGCACAAATTACAAAGAAGACTTTATTTTTATCAATAGGGAACTTGAGAACCAATCTTTTTTTTGTCAATTTCAAAAGTTCTAGAAATGCGGTCCGATTTTTGGTCATATATCGTAAAAAATAGTATTGCGGAATTTTGCATCATATTATACCTATTTAAAACTTAAGGGCCAATTATTTTTAGAATCTGGACGTGCAAAGTGCAAAGGTACATAAACCGTATGAAAGTATTAAAAAAATCGGTTCTTGACTTGAGTTCTTTACCTATATCAATTATGTATGGCATTTTAAGTTAGAGTACCCTACTTGTCGAATTAATCCTTTTAAGTCCAAGAGAGTGTATGAAGGTTCGTTCCCTTGTTACTTTAAACTTCTTTTATAGTGGCTGTCGTTGTGGGTATTGGCATTTACAATTTGGCCAAAGGAAAAACTGACGGGTTTCCAGATGAATTTGACTTTGACTCTGGAAATGTTGGCGAAATACCTTTAGCTTTTTATTCAGGACTTTGGGTATAAAAATAGCCTTTTCTCTTATATAATTGACAGCTAAATATGATATTTTTTTGAATTATTTATTAGGCATATGATGGATGGAATAATCTAAATTTTTTAACAGAAGAGATCAAAAATCCATCAAAAAATCTCCCACGAGCAATTCTAATCGGACTTCCACTTGTAACAGCCTCATACATTCTCATTAATATAGCTTATATAACTGGATTGGATAAAGCCCAGATCATTGGTTCAGATGCTGTTGCAATTGTAATTCACTAAAATCCTTAAAATGTCCAAATTTTGCATTTACACTAGATAATTATTAGGATTTTGGAGATACGGTTCTTGGGGTTATGAAGTGGATTATTCCAGTTCTTGTAGCTTTATCGGCTATAGGAACTTCAAACGGATCGCAATTTACAGCTGGAAGGTATCAATCTCTATCAATGTGATATTCAATCATGGCATAAAACGAGTATTTTTTAAATTTTCTAAACTCACAATTTGGTCAATTTCTTTTACATTTCAATTCAAATCAAATGAGTATCAACCCATTATTTCATAAGAAAAGGTCAAATGTAAAGTCAAATACATACTCACACAAGTACCTACAGATATATTTTATAAATAACAAATGTGAACTTTTTTAGGATAGCCTATGTGGCTGGAAGAGACGGTCATATGGTATAGAAATTAAAATATATCTCAATGAAATTATCTCTTTTTAACAATTGACTTTGACAGGTAGACGTACTTTCATATGTCCACTCCACTCGGCTAACCCCATTAGTCGCCATATTACTCAATGTATGTACTATATGTTTATCATAAATTGTCATAATTTTCCAAAATTATCAATAGGATTATGTCTGATATAGATAATTTATTGTATTTTAATTAGCTTGTAATTGCCATCGGAATGATATTTGGAAGTGATATCAATAATCTCATCGATTTTTTCTCGGCAGCATCCTGGATATTTTATGGACTTGCAATGGTCACCCTCATCGTCCTGAGAAAAACAATGCCTGATGCACCAAGACCTTTTAAGGCAAGAATTAAGATTAAGACCAATTTATGGTCATTTTCAAACATTTAGAAAAAAATAATTCAAAAATGAAAACAAATTTTTGCTAATTTTTTTTGCCAAATGTTTCAAAGGATCTACAAGATTTTATTTTTGAAATATCAGTATAGATATACATACTTATATATATTGCATAGATGCTTACAAATATGTTTAATGATCTTATTCAGTCCTGAAAAGCAAAACGATGACCTCGATCGATTATGCTTGTAAATCCATATATGAATAAAAATGGTCAAATTACGAATTTAAGATTTTCATCAGGCTATTATTGCTTTTACTCTGTAATTGAATACAAATTCGATCTTATTTTTAGAATACAGACGATTTTTGATGTGCAGTATAGCACATTTTGTATTAGATTTTGTAATCTAGGAGTTATTTATTTCGAATTTTTTGTAAAATAGAATGCGATAAAAAGCTCATTAAGTAGGGACTTAATATGTTTTTTTTTAAAATTTAAAATTAATTTTTTTATCTATTTCTAGATACCATTAATCATACCGGTTATAACCCTCCTCATGTCAGCCTACCTTGTCATTGGGCCCATTATCAGTGAACCGAAATATGAATATTTTATTGTTATTGGATTCAGTTTATTTGGATTAGTTCTTTATTATCCATTTATTTATAAGAAATACCAACCATATTTTATGCGTAAGTTGAACCTTTATTAGTACTTAACTTATAAACACCTTAATAAAATGACCAAAAAAATGATTTTTTATTAATTTGTAATTTGAATATAGCTCAAGTCACAAGGTGGATACAATTAATGACTTTGGTTGCACCCTCACCTTATAAAGCAGATTAAAGCAGAGGGAAGAATCGAAAATCGAGATTTTTGTAGACAAACCGACAGACTCAAAGTCTCACCTTTTACAGAATTATTATTGTTATTCAACATTTTGTATATATAAAAATGTATAAACTTGGTCGTTCGTGTCCTATGTCTTTCAATACTTCTATGATACATAGGATAACCATACCTATGTAGTATTTTGTAAAAAAAACTTTTCCTTTAGCGATTACTATGCTCTTGACATGACCTTTTTTAGACATGGAGCTCTTACAACTTGTCCATTTAAAGTATTATTCTTTGACTTTTCTCCTCGAGACCTCAACCCTTTAATAGTAAAATTGTAAATGAAACTTGTGCTATAGCTATCCTATATAGGTAGTAAATATAATTTCTTAGATTTAGTACTACAACGAACTTTATACATATTTTATTATAATTTTATTATGATTTATTTTATAAAATGGTCTGTCTATAGGTTGCAAACATTTTGACAATTCTTAAAATTAGGTTTTAGAAATATCTATATTAAACTCTATTTTTTACTCCTTTTTAGCTTCGATAATAATTTCATAAAGAGTAATTGAGGAACCTAAATTGACTTATTTTCATCTAAAAATGTTGTTTTTTGATGTACTATCCTTGTACATTTAAATAAGATTAAGAAAAATACTGTATTTTTATGAAACAGTCAAATTCTCTGTCACTCGGTCAAATTGTATTTGAAATTAAATATTTTGCAAAAAAACATTCTAGAAAAATTCTAAAATTCTAAATACCTACCTTAAGGAAAGTTTTTATAATTTCGACAAATGGCTGGTTTTCTTCCGAGAGGTCACAATTCTTGTAAAGATTTGTGTAGTAAAAAGTTGAAAAGTCTTGAAAAAAATCAATTGTATTATATTAATTCTATACCTATAATAGAAAATAAACAATGACAGAAGAATCGACCTCAATCTCTTAAAACTTGTCATATCAAAACCAAAACTATGAAATACTTATGACTTTATAGATACTTGAGTGACCATATATGCTTGAAAAGCTTGCTCTGTCCTGTCATTCACTTAATAAAGTATGAATTATTGATGAATTCAAGTAAAATACGATGACCTATAGGTACATACTTGTTCTCAAAAATATGGGGTTCAAAATCAATACATCAGATATTATATTAGTGCTATACTTTTTTTTAAAAATTCAAAGATTTTGAATCGATTTTTTGCAGTTATTTAGGTATAAAAATATCAGAAAGTGTTTAAGTTCGAGTTTTGATAATTTCTAAATAAGGAGGTTGAATCATTCAAATGACCTTCAATTGAAATTGAGGCAAGAGATCGTACAAGTATAATATTGTACAAGTAGTAAGTTCAATTTTATAATTCAATTTACGTTATGCTAAATGCTAAAAGAACTTAAATCTAATGGAAAATGTTATATGGAAATTTAATTACTCACAATCACAATGTAATTTACATTTTGCTCAAGTAAAATCCTGCTTACTGATATACAAGTTAATACAATACAGCCAGTTTGTTAGAGCTTTTTTTTTTTAAATATCCTAACCCTAACTCTTGTTACGTAAGTACTTATCAAACTGCAAGTGCAAGCTTGCCTTTGGAAACTTACCTCATAAATAATTTTTGTAAACAAGCATTCTTTTTATATTAAACATTTCAAGTAGACACAGGTACCTATCCTATAATTTTAAAATTAGTGATGATTCTTAAAAAATCTTTGAGGATGACTGATGTTGACTTATTTTTTCTATGAGTAGAATTAGGCGTAATTATTTTAAATTTTAAATTAAAACTCTTATCATAAACACTAATAATAGTCAAAGCCAACTTAAAATACTATAATAATATTAAGTATTAGTCAGAGACTATTAATAACCACTAACCTAACCATTATGTTGGGTATATTACAGATATATATTTCAGCTTTAAAAGACCTAATTCATATATTTTGTAGGGTATATAGTATATAACCAGAACCAGAATGAGGTTCCAATCTGGTTTATCAGAGCTGGAGCTGAATCTGAATAGGCAATCATTTATTTTATGTAATGTATCCTAATCCTAATTACATTACAATTACTAATCCTAAATCCTAATCCTGATCTTGCTGACTGCTGTCTGTGTCCGTATCCTACGAGTTTGAGAATTTTAGAAACTAAAAAAGTGTTGCAAATCGCCCAAAAAATTGAGATTATTTTTACGAAAAAGCCTAAAAATGTTCAAAGAGGAATGACAAATTTTAAAACGGATTTGACATTTCTTAATATTTTTTATTTTTTTTTCATTTTCTTTTCTTTTCATCATCAAAAATCAAACAAATCAATTCAATCAATTATTAAAAAAATAGTTAACTTTTTGGCCTAATTTTGATTGTTACATAATATTTGGATTTGGAGGGTCAATTGTCAATTTGGCCATCATCGAAAATTTCGATGTGATTTCTGGCATTTGGACTCAATTTTATCGTTTTTGCAATTAGGTAGGTACCTTCATAAATAACATACTGTAATTTATTACGAGGATAAAGGATAAGGATACCTTACAGTTACCTACTAATTTTAATATAAATAACTAAAATTTAATTTCAATAGTATGACTTTGCCGGGGATTGGTGTTTTTGGGATAGACCCAATCATCAAAATCCTAGTCCCGTATTTGAAATCACTCGGCTTTCGCGTTGAAGCTCTGTGGGCTCTGACACTTGATGGTAATTAAATTAGTAATTAGACTACATTTTAAAACATTATATAATCTAATCTAGTTTTATGATACTTATTCAATTGATTCTGCTTTGAAAAACCTAATTATCGACTATTAAGACCGATATTTGGGTTTTCAGAGCTAAATTTTAAATGATCATGCATTTTACTTTATTGTTCTGTATTTTTGTATTTGTAGATGCACGGGTTTGCGCGAAAGAATTGGGGATCCCATTCTATACGAATAAGGTTGACGATGTCCTACTGAAAAAGGTGAGCAAAGAAATACTCTAAACTCTAAAAATATACTCTAAAAATATAATAAAAAGTAATGCATTCTCAATAATCTCAATTCATTTAACTTGATTTAAATTATTATTTTTGACGACAGGATGTCGAATTATGTCTGGTGCTTTGCCCTCCAAATCTGCATTCACAAATCACTGTTAAAGCTCTAGGAATAGGTATATTTCAAATTTCAAGTGTCTACTTTTATCAAAAATGCATGAAAAATTTAATTCCTATAATTTAATCTTTTAGGAAAACATGTATTATTAGACCGTCCAGGTACCACACATTCAAAGTTCGTTTGCTTCAAATTTTCTAAAAAATCTAATTCAATCTTTTTCATTTAAAGCTGGCCTTTCTCAGTGTGAAGCTTTAAAAATAGGTAACATAACATTTCAGGAATTTTATCCGTGCAGGTGCAGACTCCAGATATTTAATATGATTTTTTTTAATTTTTTTAATTACAGTTTTAGCCGCACAGTATTATCCTACACTTATCTGTTTACTAAGTCACGGGCTAAGATTTCATCCAGCTTATATTCAAATGAAGAAGTCCATTGATAAATTCGTTGGACAACCGAAATTAATTCAATTTAAACTAGATTCTGGGCCTTTGCTCACTACAAATTTTAACTGGTTATGTGACGAAAACATGGGAGGTGGCAATATTACTCTTTTTGGTATTTTAAAAATTTAACTATGATTGTGATTAACTTAATATTCTAATTGCATTAATTATTACTTTTTTAGGTTCTCATTTAATTGATCTTATAACTTATTTAACTGGACAGAGAGCGATGAGAGTAAGGACAATTATAATTAAAAGTTTAGGAGTATCTAGAAAAGCAATTCAAATTCTTATATTTCTAAACTTAATATTCTTCTGCTTTTATTAGGTACATGGTGTAACCCGTACTTTAACATACAAAACACCTACAATAAATGGGACTAGAAGAATAACAAGTCCAGATTACTCTGTTATTCAAATGGAAATGGACGGTGATTTATTAGTCTCAATAACACTTAATAATCATATGCAACAAAATTATTTTTCTCAAGAAATCATTTTAACTGGAACTAGGGGATATTTAAAAGGTAACTTTTGTCAAATACCTATATATGCCAATAACGTAACGAAGGATAATAAAAATAAAGTGTGTAATTTTTAATTTATTTCCGTAGCTGAAGGATCAGTTATTAAAGGTTTCGTATATACAACGAGCAATACCGATGAAACTTCAACAATGAACATACCTAAAGAGACAATAATCTATGAAGATTCTCAAGATAATGATTTTCTTTTAATTGATAAAAACATAAAAAATAGTAATACACAGTTTTCATGTCCACTTTTGCCATCGCTTTACATGTCTGGACTTTTACAATTGTTAAGATCACTTAAAGAAGTTTTTAATATATCAAACGCAAAAGAATGGAAAAAGGAAAGTGTAGTTGGGCTACTAGGGGCCGGATTCGAAGAAGGGCTCTACATACAATCTGTTATTGAAGCAATTAAAAAATCTTCTCGAAACAATCAATGGATCAAAGTTGCCATTTTGACAGAAGAACCAGATCCTAATCCCACATTAACAGGTCAGTCTTTTAAAAATAATTAATTAAATAACACATGTGTTTTCTATTTATCAAATACATTTTAAACTTAACTTAAAAAAATGCTTGAATTTCTTTAAACAGAAGCTGTAAGGAGTTCAACTATCTCGATGTGAGTATTACTACGTAATTTAATTATACAACCAAAATTTTATCATAAGGAATCTTTGGCCTTAAATAATTCTAAAATGTACAATCTACTTAAACATTCCAATTCCAAATACATGGTTAGTAGTTTATTTTATAACGTAGGTTCCTAATTGTAATTTAGTGCAGAAATTTAGTGCAGAAATTAAGTTATTTAGTGCAGAAATTAAGAATCAATAATATCTCAAAGATAGCATGTTTAGATTTATGGTTAGAAGAGTAGAGTGTAGAGTCTCATGTTCAGAATCAGTTCTTTAATCTATTCTATAATTTACAATCTAGGTATAATTTATTCAAGTTTATGATAAGATGAGGTGATAGGGGTATTAAAGTTAAGTACATATTATTCTAGATACTTTTATTCAGTTTCAGTTTTATCGTTTACGTTATCGAATCAAATAATCGATTGAAAAAGAAAAATAAATTTGAGAAAATAAATATAACTAACTTTCAGATACATATATTATATCAGTATCAGAATTGATGCTGGATGCCAGATACCAATCGTGTAATGACATCAAAATTGTTTTGACTAGAGAATTTAGAATACGCATTTTTATTAGATATTTATATTTTACAAATTACAAAGGATATAGATTATAGATATAGATACTAATATTAAAAATAAAAGTAATTTATATAGATATATTCTTTTTTAGTTTTAATAAGAAACTGAATGACACGTTTTAAATTTAACAAAAAATTTCATGAACATTTTAAATCATTAGATAGGTTTAGGTAGTACCGTAGATTGAAGTAGTACTCAATTCAATAAGTATGTTATACATACATTGATTTCGATTTTTATAGTGTACATTGATTTTTTTCTTTCAACTAGGATGAGCTGATAATCACCAATATAAATAACTATTAGTAGGTAGGTAGTACATAAAAATTAATAAATTAGGTACGCTTGCTTAAATCAACAATATTATATAATTTTATTGGATAGTTATGTAAGTTATAAGATACCTATAAGTCTTAAGAAAAGTAAGGTCACAATAATTTTTACTTTGAATTAAATTAACTTAATTTGCTTTGCAATTTCTAATGCCAAAGACCAAAGATATAGGCAGGATATTTTACATAAACCTCTATGATAGAGGCTCTATCCATTACGTACTTATAGTTAGCTAACATTTAATGGGGGCATTGACTTTCAATTGAAAAATAACATGTTACATAAATATTAAAATAAAACTTGTTGTACGAAAGTATTAACAGGACAATATTTTTATAGTAAAGTTATCGTTATCTATCTATCAGTAAATATAATAATAATAATATAGGCATTTTATATCACATTCATGCTTTATAATTATAATTTATTAAGTACCTAACTTAAGTACTTTTTATTCTAAGAATGAACGAATGAACTTTTAAGTTCTTATTTCAATTGTTTTGTCTTGGGCCAGCCATAGACATTTTTATGCATAAAATCAAGTACCTTAAATAATAGGTAGGTATGTATCTAATATCTATCCTAGCACCTTACCAAAAAATATCTAAAGACTAAACTTTTACTAGTTAATATAAAAATACATTAATTTTCATCTCAATTTATAAGGTTCACAAAACAAATTAGGTATATAGAAATAGTGCATTTATTTCGATTTTGCTGATCCTTGAAAGTGAGGTTTTATAGCAAGAACACCTCTAAAATTTAAAAAATAGCCAAAAATAAGTTTCATAGCACAATCTTAAGGTTTAGGTAGGCACCTTTTATGTCTCCAAATGTGAACACGATAGCTTCCTTTAGATTTTAGTCCCATTCCGCACTGGGGACAAATTATTCTTTCTCCTTGCAATAAATGGCTAAAAAAATAAAATAAAAAAAGATATTATTGATTCCATCGGCTAGGTACCGATGGAAAATTTAAATTTACCATTCATGGATATGACTACGGAGTCTTTCACGTTTTACAAATTTTTGGCATATACTGCATGGTACTAGTGGACCATGAAAGTTTTGAACTTGATCAACCATTGCATCTACTTCATCAGCTAGAAAAAAAATTAAGTTAGGTTAACTATAGAGGTTAAAATTAGTCAATTCCTAGAAAATAGAAATTTAAATTTTTTACCTGTGTATCTTGCACTTTGTGGAACTTGCGACGAACGAATAGCTTTAGTTTTCTTGGGTCTACCTAAATTTTTACCTCCACTTCCACTGAAATGTAAATCGTCAATCATTGACATGGACATGGATCTACTGTTATGAAAAGTTGACGAAGGAAAGCTCGATGTTGTTGCATTGTTGAAATTGTAATAATTGCTGCTACTACTGTTGTGTCGATGATGGTGATGATTATAATTTTGATGTCCTGTACCATGTTGGTCAATCAATTTAGCCCGTCTTAAAGCGTCCAGTGAGAAATTCAATTGTGCTGATGTGAGACTACTATTTACAATTGAACTTGAAGTTGAAGTTGGTTTATTTGCTGTTGAAATGTTTGGGTATATTGGTGCTATTGATTGAATTGTCCTAGTCCCCTGCTGATGTACTGATGGAATTGCATAGGATGAGCTTGGCAAAGAAATCGATGGGTCTACATTTGATTGTTTTCCCTTGCCTATATAATTTGAATTTGGATTTGGAGATTTTTCTAAACTTTCTGAAAAGTGAATTTGTTAAAAAAAGTTAGCATACACTACACAATACACACATATAATATTATATAGGTACATACCTAATAGAGCTTTTTATCGTTATTTACCTGGCGATTGTGAATTGTTCCTACTTGTACTATTATTATGATTTCTTTGATGTATCAATTTGGATGCTTCACTACCAATTGAATCTCCTGATGCATTCCAGCTTTCATATGAATCTACAGTACCTGTAAAGGTATACAAAATAATATTTATTGTCATGTATTATGTGTTAAAATGAAAGTCTATCGCTATAGTATGTCTTATATGAGTCTTATATACTTATATGGCAAAGCAAAATATCAAATATCCGAAAAAATAGCCCTAAACATGAGTACTATTAGTCATAAATAATAAATCATATCATAATCATTATACTACAAGTAGGTAGGTATAACTATAGCCTAATCAGTATCAGTAGTGCTATGCTAGGGCTAGTTATATATTAAAAACTAATACTATGGATACCGGCATGCAGCACGCTTATATTTAATTAAATTGGAATATAGTTCAAGGACACAAATTATACCTAACTTATCATAAGCGTAACTATTTTAGAGTTATGCCTAGCTAGGTAAAAACGCATATGAATAATTTAAAAATATTGAGAACATTATACCCCGCATAGAAGAATCGACGATCACAGGATGTTTTCTCGCCAGTAAGATTGTTGATGGTGATGAAACAGAAGGTCTTATGACTGATGGTGAATGATGATCATCAGCATCAGATGGTGGATTAGCAGTCACCTGAAGTGCTTGTTGCCTTTGTTGAGAAGTACTAGTACTTGTACTAGTACAACTAGTATTTTTTAGCTTAATTATAGGTCTATAGTAATCTAAAGATCCGCTTGAGCCAACTTTACCATCATGCATTAGATTTAGGGGACCCGCAAATTCTTCATGTTCATGTTCAGACTTGACATTTTCAGAATTATAGTACTCTGCATTCTCATCTTCATCAATTTCATCGATTACACCTCGTCCCTTACCTTTGTTACAAGGTCCAGGAGTTGTAGTACTAGTATTTATATTGCTATTTTCATGGAGAAAGCCTGGATTATCACTTGGATGTCGATATTGGTCCTGATCACCAGAACCCTCATCACTTTCTTCATAGTAGTAGTCTTCGTCCATACGATTCCTACTACTACTACTAGTATAGTACTCATTTTTACTATGTTTAATAAGCCCTTCAATTTTCAATGACTCTGCTGACTGGACAAAATTGTCGATATCTTCTTTCCTCACATTTACTTTGCCCTTTAAAAAGGCAATTATGTTTTGTATTAGTAATCAGAATCAGATTACTTGTATATACTATTTGTATCTAGTTGGACTTGATTATGATTATGGCTTACATGATAAATGAACTGTATCACATTATGAAAATCTTCAAATTTCATCTGAAATCGAGAAAAAGTCAAAGTAAAGGCACCTGAATTGAAATTAATAAAATGTTAAAAAGTTGATAGATATTAGATACCCCTTTTAAAATGACAGTGGGATGTTTACAAGGATTCTCCTACAATAAAAAAATCATTAGTTTTCTCTTGATTATGAATTAATAAAAGAAATTTTTAAAAGCCAAATGTTCTACCTAATATAGTTTACTGAATACATCAAGATCGTAGAGTAAATAAGAAGCCTTTATAAAAGTATTTTTTAGGTAATACTCGTTGTATGTACAAAGATAAATGAATGGTTCATAGTTAAAAGCATAATAACTCTGATATTGTAGTAAGATTTTTTAGGATTCGAAAATTATACCAAAAATATTTCTCTAAAGAAATTACTGGACATGGCTAATATGATCTTGTGGGCTTTGAATATCCGACCCTCGCATGCCAACGTGCAATCTGCAAATTCTGAATTAAAATATCCAAAAATTATTAAAAATTACTTAACTTTCAGAATATGAGTAAAAAAGTAAATTTTTATGAGTAAATTTTTACCTTCTGAAGTAAAAAGTTTAGCACATCCTTCCACTAAATGATCGTGGAAACCATTCCATCTTAAACAATAGTAGAGGTTCTCGTCTGAAGAATTTGAGATCAATCTGGGTTTGTCATTTCCAATTAATGATGGCGATGATTGTGTATTTCTAATATCGAACACGGCATCAGGTACATCGTCAGTACTATCTTGCATAACTTGGCAACTAAAGGGTCAAAGACAAGACAAGACAGTTATCTGCAGTTTAATGGCATTGTATCAGTATCAATACAATCAGATCAGGTCAAATTAGATAAAACAGAATCAGGGGGAAAGGGCACTTAAACTTAAAAACTAGATAGAAATTCCTGCTTGCTTTCCTGCTTGCATAAGTACTTTCTCCAGAATTTTTTGATCCTACTTAAGTATTTACCATCTAACATAAGTTATAATTCTGACTGCTATAGGACTCGGATAAGAATCTCTCTAAATTGGCTAGAATTTTGATCCTTTTCAAGGGATCACCCCTTATAAGCATATGAAATTGAAATAGCTTTCAAAAACTTAATTTTTCCCAAGTCTCAAAACGCAGAAAATATTAAATGAGGTAGACATATTTAAGGGCCAAGGGGTCAGGGGTATGGTAGGTAGGTATCAAAAAAGGGAATTTACTTTTAGAGCATCGCTTTTGAATGCGATTTGAAACATTTACAAAAGTAGGTAGGTAGTAGGTACTAATGCTAAATGCTAAGTGTCAACTGACATAAGACATATATAGGACTTTAAAGTACCCTAATTAAAATCTTATTAAAATAATAAAATGATAATACTGTAGGGTACTTACGCAGCATAGTACCTACCCTAGAGTCTACAGATACAGATAAAAATACAAGCAGGGTAGGTACTAAACTGAAACTAGATACTAATCTGAATCTGTAGAAACGGACAAGTGCTTAGCACGAATTAGGTACCCTACCTATAAAATATCCAATTTTAAAAGTCTAACAACTTTTTAAATCCGCGAGACCCTTTGACCCTTAAACACCTGACAGTTTAGTGAAAGACCTCATAATGATGTCAAATGAATAAGACTATTGAATATTGATATTATATAGAAAATAGAGAAAATAAAAAAGAGCAAGTACCTTATTAATGGTCGATTAAAAAGTACAAATTTGAAGCTCGGATAGTTAAATGGCTAATAGGCCTTTGTCTTAACGTAGTAGTAAAGTAAAAGTGTCGTGTGTCGTGTAACAAGTATGCTCTGTATGTATAACAATTATTAACTGAGTTTGAACTTAATGATGATGCTGATGAATAGTTTGGAATAAGAATGAAATAGGTATACTATAAAGTACTATAATAAGTATACTCTTGTATTGAAATGTAGTTAAATAGTAGTTTATGATGGATCTAGGTACTAGTTCTACTATTAGGGAAGCCGTGTGTACTTGTCTCTTCAGTAGGTACTAACTAGTACTAGTAGGGTACTAGTAATTTTTGCCTAGACTTGTACGATATATATGTAGCTCGTGACGATAAATGCGAAACAAGTTAATCTATAAATAAAATAAAATATGAAGAGAAGGAGGATTCTTTAACCAGCCAAGTGCCTACTACCTACTAATGTACTTGTGACTTGTACTACCGATAATAGTACTAATACTGTACTAGTTAATACATATTATGTTGGTAGTAATAGTTATATATATATATATGTGATATTTTTATTTACTATTATATAGAAAAAAGATAGTCAGGGGGAAATAATAAGGTGGAGCTAGAAAAAGGTTTAAAGGGAATGTGCTACATGATAAAATGTTATATGTTACATTTAACTTTAACTAAAAATTTACAATGATGATAACAGGAAAAACTGGTATAATGCATACGAAGCACTAATTCAGATACATTATATGTCTACTAGTAGCTTAATCCAGTGCTTCGTTCGTTGAAATTCACAAAGTACCTAATTGATAGGGATAGGTACTGAAAGAAGCATAATTTTTGTCTATTTGAAGATCCCAGATATTTGAAGATCTACCCGATAAAATTTTTTCTAATTAATTTTTTATACTAGGGAACTATCCGTACGGATAGTTAAAAAAATATCACAGCTTTTGTCACATTTTGAGACGTTTCTCGTCACAGTGACATGACATTTACTGACTGACCCTATGTACAGCACATCGTTTAATTCACCTTTCAAAGATAGGTCAAATGATAAAGGTATTCACTGGGTCACTGTCACCGCCATTTCAGATTACTCACTACTGTGTATTAGATAAAAAAATTTGAAAATCTTTCATTTGAAATCTGAAACTAACTATTGATTAGATACATTTTTTGTTTATGAATGATGGACAAACATTTAGGTATACACAGAAGTACATTTACAAGGAGTTTATAAGATTGATGAGTTTTTGTTTTTGTGTTGTGCTTTGTGTTCAGTTTTTCAGTAGTTAAGTATTGTGTATATTAAAATTTAATTATACATAAATACTAAATACGCTAATAGCTTCCATAAGAAATTCATGAAATTTCAGAGCAAAATTTGACTGTACAAAAGTATAATAAGTAGTTATAGGGTAGTAGTAGAGTATCTTTCTGCTGAATTCTAGAAGTTATCAGTACCCTACCTATTCTATACATATTAGAAAATTAAAAATTCTGGTTTATTCATCATATTATTCTATTCGATGTCGATGAGGTATTACAGTGCAGTATACGAGTATGTATAGGTATCTACTATCTACCTATTTGCTTAGAAAAAGTAACATTTCTGCTCTTCTTATTATACTTTATATACACAAAATATCTGTATCAACTATGTACTTATCAAGGTTAATAAAAGTCTATTTCTCAACTCAAACTATGTACCTATATATCAGTACATACTGATACACATGCATTTGTATACTTCTATCGTACATACGATGAAAGATATATATTGATAATCTTGAGTAAACTTATAGCATAACCAATTCTGACTCCGACAGCTCAATGAACCATGGATTTAGCTCGAAGATTCCACAATTTCCAAATTGAATAGATTTCATATTAATTTCAGATTTTTCTAAAGGTCTGATAAATCAAGATAGTGAATGGTTTTCTGACCTGGCGTTCATATTTTTCTAAAAAATTCTAAAAAAGATCGTACTGTACTTATACTAATGATTAAGACCTGGGTACTATCGGTATCAGTATCAGTATCAGTTTTATCAGTATCGGTATGTATCAGTATAATCAAATTTGAAATTCATAAGTTTAGAATATTTCGGATTTCAATCGAGAATTTCTGCAAAAATTCAAAATTGAACAGATCAATCTGGTACTTACTTTTTAAACTCCTATACTCGTACATAATAATCATAGTTGGGTATAGTTATATCCGTATATAGAGAGTTAAGTAGGTAGGTAGATAGATTACCAGATTACAGATAATGGTCTAGAGATTTCAAATTTGCACATTTACAAAGTATATTGATGCAAATATTTTTGCAAATTCTTGATATGTTACTTGTTATTCTTATTACGTCTAATGGGTAACACACTACTACTACTACGGAGTACTAGTACTACGTACTACTAACTTTGTTGTATCATGTATCTACTTATTTACTATTACTAATGATAAGTACTTACTAGGTACATAGTTTGGATTTGGATTTTGACTAACAGAGTTAATAGGATATATCTAATACTTTAGAAGGTAGATACTCTAGTACTATAGTAGTAGTAGTTTGTTTGAGGTTGAATAATTTGAATAGAGTTTGAGTTACATGAATTAGATATGTATTTATGTATAGAGTTTGACTTTGCCAATATCATAATGTATAAATAATGTAGGTAGGTAGAAGTTAAAGTAAGTAGATTGGATTGGACTCTCGAGTTGTTGGAAAACTTATGTTGAGGTTGAGTTTTTTTTGCTCGCAAAAAACGAGCAATAGCAAATAATGAAATAAAAACAAGGACAAAGTCAGGACGAACCGACACGAGCTTCAAAACCAGAATAGCTAAGCTATTATAAACATTATTAACTTATACCACTAACTAAACCATTAACTTATCCATCATAAGCATCATCATCATAAAATAATCATTATAATATCTGTTCTACAAAGTATATGCTATAGGTAATGTAATAAGTACTGTACTATACATACATTGATGATACATAGATAGGTAGGAGTTTCTTTCGTACGTGTATTTAACAGATATTTATACTTTGTTTGTAATGGGCATTATTATTTTAAAGTCTATACATATTATATCCATATTAAGTAGAAACAGACAGACGAGAGTAAAATAAAAAGAACTTGAGAGAGATTAATAAATACTAGAAAAATACCTATGGTACATTTCTAAAATGTTTCAAAACACAACCAGTAACAATATACCAGAGTCCAAAGTACAAAATTTTATCAAAAATTTTGAGTTCAAAAGCAAAAGAATTGAGATTTGAAATCAAAATCGAATTTTTTTTTCGAGAATACTCGTAGGTAGGTACTTATATTATAGTTATAGGCAGAAACTTATTTTGGCTTCTGATTTCTGGGTACTTTTTAAGAAAAAAAATGCTGGTTTCGATCATTTTCTTATTGAAATTTTGGTTAATTTGACCGAAATTCTAAAAAAATGTGTTTGTAAAACATGAACTTTGAGAAACCTTTACTCGTTAGACGGATAAAGAAGGTTAGAGTAAAAGTCTATTCAGATACATACAGATAAGGTAAGGTAGATACTATTTTTAGTAGTCTTTATATTTAGGCATATCTAGTGGTATATCCTATAATTTTAATTATGTTTCGTCATATATGTATAAGGTTGCTCTTGACTAGTTTTATCCAGTTGTAACTTAAACGATCATTTTAAATTTAAATAGTACAGAATACACATGAAATTAACTTCATATTATATCTATGTATTAAGTTTAAAATGTTAAACAAAGGTAATGGTTATGATTGCAGTACACGTTACTCAAACTGGTTAAGTTTTAAATGGCATGCATATGAAATCCTTTTTGCCCTTTTTTGATTTTTTTGACTTGATTTTTGATGAGTAGCACTTTACATTTTTCAATTTGACTTTGCAAGATTCAAGCTGAGGCTAAGGCTGAGATTATAAGTTCTACATTTCTCATTTCTTGTATAATTTTTTTTAAAATAGAGACTGGTTTATGTTTATAGTTTTTTATGATGACCGACCTATGGTACCTGTTCTGCTGTTAATACTACTTGTACTTGTCTTGTAATAATATAATAGGTACTAGTAGTTTGGTATGGTAATCTTATAGTACATCCAAGTAACAATAAGTAATCTAGCAGGTATAGAATTAATAATTAGTTTAAAAAAAGGCTCAATTCCAGGAAAAAGAGAAAAGTTGTTTAGCTGCATTTCATTTGTTCATTTTTGAGTCTAAAGGTTACCTTTTATTTTATTACTACGAAGAATTAAACCCACTATTTTAATTTTAATCCAAATTTACGATTTTGGCTTTTTAAACATTACATTTTTTACTAGTTTTTAATTTTAAGTAGTTTTCTAATAAATCTTTTTACTGATACTTTACGAATACGATGATCCTGAGTGCTGGTAGTTTTATGAAATATAGTACCTTACACATCGGATAAATAGGGTATGGTAGGGTAGATTAAGTGCTCAGACTCAAAATCAGGAGCAGTTTATAACTGTTCCTTGAAGTATTTTTAAATATTTTGTTTTTAACCTGCAGAAAATCTAAATTTTGAACTTGAAATTTTAATGAACCTGAAAAATTTCTTTAAAATATAGGGGGACTAATTTTTAAATATATCTAAAAATTCCTTTACCTTAAAATATATTATGAACCTGATCATTTAATTCAGTTATAATAGCTATTATAACTCTTACTATTGAAATTACCTAGCATTCATTATTTTGCTGCAAATTACAGATTATATTCAATATTTAAATCAAGTTACATTCCCTATTGTCTAAATTTAAATTTAAAAGACCTCATCACAACAAACACTATAAAGGTAATCAATATCATTAAGCTAAGACACGAGAGGGAATAGTTAATTTCAATACAGTAATTGTAATGCAAATGCATTTTGTGTTCAACAGATTTCTGTACCTTATCTTATTAAAATTTTTAAATCTTGTGCATGTTTATCTAATTAAATGACTTTATTAGTTAATTAATGATATTAATAATTATGATTCTAATTCTAGAGTAGAACTTTTAATTGCTTTCTTAGTGTAAATTATCCTAAATCCTAGGAATACTTCTATTGTATTACTGATCAGAATTAAAGTACAAATAGTAACCGATCAGATTTTTTTCAAGTATCTACCATCAAGTACCTATGTACCTATGTACATCAAGTACCTATGTATTCTGTGTCTGTATCAGTGGGTCAGGATTTTTCGAATAATTTTATAGAAATCATGAGTTTAAAGTTTAAGATTTAAACTTTTTCAAAATTTTAGTAGCAATTAAACTTACCTATTTGTATACTTTTAATCTGAAAAACATATTAGAAATAAATTCTCAAAAAAATTATTGTCAAGTCTTTTGTTTTGACATTTCCAGGTTGAATCGAAAGGTTAAGTGGAGAAAGTGAGATTTTTAGTAACTCTTGTAAAGTTTTTTGGGAAAAAATTTGTCTTCATTAAATTGACAATTATTTTTAAGTTATTCGGGTAGGTGCTTGAACCTTTTTTTGTACGTGAACGTGTGTTTTTTCCAAGTAAAAATTGTTAATCAAAGTACTTCAAAATCCCTATTACTTGTACATAATATATTGGTACCTACAGAATATAAGTACCTAATGCCTAAGTAGTTGTTTGTATATAGCAATTTATTATGGTTTTTGAGTATCTATCAAGTTAATTTTCGAGTGTTTTTGGTCAGAGCTTTAGGTTTTCAGTTTCAGATCAAAATATCTATTCTTTCAAAGCTTAAAATGTTACTTTTACATTACATGCTGGTAAATAGTAATTCATAATCACAATCACATAATTTATATAGGTAGTATCAATCTTATCAGAATTTCCTAGAAAATACAGTATTTACATAATATTTAAAAGTGTATGTAAATAATTGTTATAATTATCGGCAGTAAATCTATATTATTACTATTACCTACTTACGATTAGTAAAATGCTTCACATTACAATTACAATTCGGTGTAAAAAATAATGGTTTTTATCTTTAAGTACCATACTATTTACTACATTAGTTACGACTAAATAGTAAGGTGCTGGTGCTATAAAATTACAACTTTATAAATAAATATCTAAATTGGTAAAACCACAACGATTTGTTACGAGTACCATAAATTATGATTAGAGTATCCTAAAAGCACTTGAAAATGGCTCGTGTAACCAAGTATTTGCAATTTTTTTGCAAGATACAGAGATACGAGTAGTTACAAAGTACAAGTGAGCAAATGTTTTGTCTATTCGAATTCGAATTCGTGGAAAACGGAATCTAATCTCTAAATTTTGGAATGTTACAAGACAAAATATATCAATACATACAGAGTTGCCTATATGTATATCTATCAGTGCCTTTTATTTTTGGTATTTTTCCTTTAGCACTAAAAAGGATCAAGATAGGTCAAAGTTAAGGTTTAGTATTTGTGCAAAATCGAACATCATCGAACCATAAAATGTAAATATATCTCTCTGATAATGGACTAACATTTAACTCATAAATATAATTTATTTATATTGTCTGTCTGTAGTTGTTGGTATTAAGAACTAGAGATGCAGAATACAGGGTATATGCTAGTTTGTAGGCTAATGCTTGGACTGATAACTATAAGTAATTAAACTACATAAATAAAAGAACTACTAGTGTACTACTATTATTAGTAGCCTAAACCAATAAACTAATAACTTTGCCTAGTTTTACACATAAGGATATATAAACTTAAACTCAAATTTTGAATAAAACGGCAACTGCTTTACAACCGACAACCTTATCATTAATCATTAACTTATCATAATAAGTTTTAGATACCTATTAAGAAAATATAATTAAGAGTATATTTAGGGGACCATCCAATCCTTATCTTTGGAATGTCTTGTACTAGACTATTCTTCTATAGCTATTGAACTGGTCAAAAAGTGAGCTTTGACCTTTCTTTTGAATATCAGCTCAATAAGAGTATTCTGATTCTGTATCTAGTATCTATTACTTAATAAATAAAGAAATTTAATTTACCTACAAACGGCAAATTATGATTATAATTAAATGATTAACGCTTAGTCAGGCATTTTCAGAGCTGAATTAATTTTTAGATCATTCTAAACTTTTAAAAAATGTGTATAATGTTATATCCTTTTTAAATAGCTTTTTATTTTTACTTTATTCGGGAATTTATGTCTCCTACTAATATTGGATCTGTAGTAATTACTCACTTCAGCTAAAAACTATTAAAATTATCCATAATCTATCTTGTATTTGAAAAACTGTCACAGAAATCATGCTTTTCAGAGCTGAATTAATTGGTAGACCATCCTAAACTCTTAAAAAATATGTTTTTTTTAAATTAGGTAGCTTTTTATTTTTTACATTATTCGGATATTTCTGACACTCTATTAAATTTGTAGCTTTTTTCAACTCCATAATCTATCTGTAATTTGAAAAACTGAGGTGGAAATTTGGTCTTTCAGAGCTGAATTTATATCATCCTAACTCTTAAAAAATGTACTCTCTTTTTTTAATAAACTTTTTATTCTTTATTCGAATATATTTATGACACATCTGTAGATATTTCAGCTAAAAACTATTAAAATACTTCATAATCTATCTGTAATTCGAAAAACGAGGCGGAAATTTGGATTTTCAGAGCTGAATTAATTTGTAGATCATCTTAAAAACTCTTTTTAAAAAATTAGGTTAGATGATAATATCCGTAGCGTCTGCTGAACAAACGTTCATATTTGTAGGCGCCCATTTTAGTTCTATTTGTATGGTCTACTATATGGTGAACTTTTATACGGCATTTTGAGCCACTTTATTCTGCCCTCATGTCTCATCAATAGTTTCCCTACCTCTCTCGGAATTTCGTCACTTTTGGACCCTTAAATCGTCAACATGGCCAAGAAAAAGGACAGTCTCGACTATGGAGACCCGAGGAACAATATCCCTGAGCCAGAGCCAGATTTTGAAGACCCTGAAGGATTCGTTGATGACATTACGGACGAAGGTAACCAGACCACTCATTTTTTTTTTAGAAATATGGCCAACATGCCGGCTTTTTAATAATATTCTTAATTATCTTAATTATATACATAACTTAAGTAGCGCACATACATTAGACCTTGATATGTTATCAAAGCATATCGAGGGTCAAGTTGTGCAAAATTAAATGGCCACTTGTCCATTAAAATAAGACCCTTTATACCTCAATATGATGGGTTTTTATATGGATAAGTAGCACACCACACCGTATTGATAAAAATACCTAATTGTCAAGAATTTGACACCATTTGGATATACTATGGGCAAGTCAATAGTTTTGTGTATTATATTTGCTTATTTTTGACAGAATTATGTGGAGACATATTACGAGCCAAGCCAAAGGAAATGGATGGAGTTGACAGTGTCATCGTCGTGGATGGCCTACCTCAAATTGGTGAAGATCGAGCTGATAAATTGAAAACTGTGGTCCGCAAGATATTTGGGAAATTCGGAAATATTGTCAATGAGCATTTTAGTTTTAACAGTGATGGCATGTCTAAAGGGTAAGTATTTAGTGTAGTAATAAGCTACAATTAGGCTTTGAATTCTTTTTAGATACATGTCAAAACATCTCTTTAATAAAATTAACAAGTCTATTTTAATTAGATTTGTTGATTTATTTGTTAATATGTAGAATATATTAATGAAGGATTTAAAGAGTAGATAAAAGAGATAGTTCCACCTGCGTTCGTTTGTCAATACGAAAGGTGCAGTCTAAGAATATCTGACATTTATTACATTTTAGTAGCTTAAATTGCAATTAAGTTGTAGGTATTCTTGTTCATGATTACTTTGTTTATATTTATATACATATACATATACAAACTTAAAACTTATATAATTTTTATTTACAGATATATGTTTATCGAGTACAGTTCTCCTGCCAATGCTTTAGAAGGTATGTATTATATTATGTTTATTAGTATTTTTTTGAAATATTTAATCACTTTTATTTTAATAGCAATCAAACTTGCTGATGGATACAAATTTGACAAATCTCATACACTTACCCTCAATTTATTCTCAGACTTTGAAAAGTAAGCAATTTTTTTTAAATATTCATAATGTTACTACATAGTAGTAAATATTATTAAATTAAACAATGGAGTTAATTTATGATGATAAATATATAATAATACAAGATCGAGTTGTTTGAATGAAAATGATAAAATAATAGGCTTAATCTTTTCTGATATTATAATAAAGATGCATTTAAAATCTAATGATGAAAGAGCTAGTTCGATTTTTGAATAAATATTATTTTTCGTTTTTAGGTATGAAAATATTCCTGATGAATGGACAACTCCCGAACCTATGCCATGTAAGTATTATTTTTATAAAATGTACTATTTTGTCAAATGTGGTACTTAATTGTAATCGTTTATTTAAAATCTCTGTTTTATAGATAAGGACCCTGGAAATCTGTGGCACTGGTTGACTGAACCACACGCCTATGACCAATTTTGTGTTGTTAAAATCGGCGTACAAAAAATGCAACAGCAGCATATCCAAGCTAACGATATAGTTGTTTCGTTGAATTCATTGCCTGAACCAACAGAATTACTTAACCGATTAAATGGAACTGAAACTATAATCAAATGGTCACCTTTAGGAACTTATTTAGCCACATTTCATGTAAGTTTATTTTATGAGTATTAATTTCGCCCAAGTTACTTTTTATACTGCATAGTAAAAAGTAAAGTCTCCTTAAAATCAAAATGATTTTTAATCGTTTTGATCATATTGACATTATACTTTAAATATATTGTTAACGAATTTAAGGAGTAAATTAAAGAGATAGTTCCACCTGCGTTCGTTTTTCAATACGAAAGGTGCAGTCTAAGAATATCTGACATTGAAATTAAAAACAATTTAATTCTTTAATTTAAATTCCTTGTTCTTATTCTTAAAAAATCTAAATCTAAATTTGTTTATTTTTATATGTAGTCAAAAGGTGTGGCTCTGTGGGGTGGTGAAAAATTTGAGAAAATTAATCGTTTCGCTCACAATAATGCTGAATTTATTGATTTTAGTCCTAATGAAAAGTAAGTATTATTTTATAAATGAATATGTTTAATTAGGAATTAGAGCATTCTACTTGAAAAAATAAACATGACAATGACATGTGTTATGTACTTTGGTTTTATTTGCACAATTGGAATAGTCGAATATTTCTTATTTATGATTCGACTATCCTGCTGTTTTTTAATGGCATTGTGCTAGAAAAATTGAATTTAACCCATTTTCTCTAAAATACATTTATTTTTAGAGGAAAGTATTAAGTTCTACAATTATTTGATTAGTATATAAAATATAATAAAATAAATAAAATATAAATTAGTTGGTACATATTCACATTACCTAAAATATTTATAAATGTGTTATTAGTGTAAATACTTTTTTTTTTAAATTTTAGATATTTGGTGACCTTTTCTCCGAAAGCTGAGAGAAATTTTGAGAATCCGGAAGTGCTCGTCATTTGGGAAATTCGTACTGGAGCCAAGAAGCGAAGTTTTAGTGAAATCTATAAAGCTCCTTGGCCAGTTATTAAATGGTCATTCGATGATAAATATTTTGCGAAATTAGGACCAGATACACTTTCCATTTATGAAACACCTGTAATTTTTTTAATTGAAATTTTTGAACCTTTGGTATTTTTATTAAACATTTTTTAATTTTACAGAGCTTCCGTCTTCATGATAACAAAAGTATAAAAGTTAATGGAATTCGAGATTTTAGTTGGTCACCGACAGACAGCACTTTAGCTTATTGGGTTGCTGAAGATAAGGTGAGACTTGACATAGTAAAATTAAGCTATTAGACACGTAAATAAAATAAATTCAATTTCTTTATTTATAAGGATGTACCTGCAAGAGTAACACTTTTAGGACTTCCAAATCGGAATGAAATAAGAGCAAAAAATTTATTCAATGTAGCTGATTGTCGGATGCATTGGCAAAAATCTGGTGACTTTCTATGTGGTAAGATTAAAAAGATAATATTATTTTTAAAAATGATTACACGATTGAAACCGGTATTAAATGTAGTAGATATGAGAAATAATTTGTTTAAACATGCATAACTTAATATTTGTATTTTTTTTTATAGTAAAAGTAGATCGGTATTCTAAATTGAAAAAAGAAAAAAATGATGCGAAATACAGTGTAAGTTGCAATTTTTGATGGTTTATTTTTGTATGTAAGTTAACTTAACTTAACATTGATCTAATTTTTATTATTAGGGTATGTATTACAATTTTGAAATCTTTCACATGAGAGAAAAGCAAGTGCCGGTCGATAGTGTGGAGATCAAAGATCCAATTAATGCTTTTGGTAAATATAATTTTTTAAATAGTTTAGATTTCTATGCATTTATTTATTCATGATGACAAACTCTTATTCTTTGATGTAATTATGAGAATAATTATGGCTTAATCTTTTCTGATCTACCTACATGAAATAATAAGTACACTTCGTTAAAATTTGTATTCACAAAAAGTAAAATTATCATATTATTGATTACAGCTTGGGAGCCTATTGGTAGTAAATTTGCAATTATTCATGGTGAACAGAGCAACGTTTGTGTGAGTTTTTATGGTGTTAAGAAGGGTGATACACCTTCTCTTCTAAGTAAGTTTTTAATTAATCATTTTTATTCGAGAAAGTTGAAACTAATTTTTATAATATTTCATAGAAAAACTTGAGAAAAAGAGGTCAAACACTTTATTTTGGGCTCCTCAGGGACAATTCATAGTATTAGGTTGTTTGAAAGCATCCGAAGGGCCCCTTGAGTTCATCGACACTTCCGATTTCTCTAATATGAACACCTTAATGCCAGAGTTTACAACTGACATTGAATGGGATCCTACTGGGAGATATGTTGTTGCTGGTGTTTCAGCTTGGAGTGGTAAATCGGTAAGAAACTTACAACTAATAAAACTACCTAAGTAATTTATCTTATATCTCCTTAAAAATCGACAAGTCTTTAATTAGATTTGTTGATTATTTGTTTTTATATTTAAAATATATTAATGAAAAGATTTAAGGAGTAAATTAAAGAGATAGTTCCACCTGCGTTCGTTTGTCAATACGAAAGGTGCAGTCTAAGAATATCTGACATTTATAAAAAATAACACGCTCAAGTTTTAATTCTTTGTACCTAAGTATAATGTATTTTTTAAAATTGTAATTACCTAATATATTTTTCGATTTTAGTCGGACACTGGGTATTCTTTATTAACTTTTCAAGGGAAATTGATACGAAAGGAGAGAGTTGAAAGATTCGGGAATTTATTCTGGAGACCAAGACCACCTTGCCTATTGTCTCCTCAACAAATCAAAGACATCAAAAAGAATCTGAAGAAATACAGCCCACAGTTTGAATCTGAAGATAGATTCAGATTGAGCAAAGCCTCAAAGGTTTGTTAATAATTATAATATAGATACCTATGTAATATTTATATTTATGACTCGTAATTTTTATAATTTCAAAAATAGGAACTTTTGGCGAAGAGACAAGCAATTATAAATGCTTGGAACGAGTATAGAAAGACAAAAGTCGAGGTTTATCAATCACAGAAGCAGAGACGAATGTTCCTTCGAAATAGTAAGAAAGAGGCTTAAATTAAATTATTTAATATTAGAGCAAATATTTCAATTTCTTATCTTTTTTTACTTAGATACTGATACTGACGAACTTGATGCGGATTTGAGCTCAATGCAAGAAGAAATTATTGAAATTCTCATAAAAGAAGAAACTATAGCCAAGTAGTCCCTAAAGTGTACACGATTTTCCCCTAATCCCCAGCATCTTATCCCTATTTTTAAAAAAGAGGCTTTTTTTTATTCAAAAAAGGATCTTTTTCATTTACAATTTACACAACACCAATTTATAAGAGCAGCAGAGTAAAGAGTTAAGCACATGGTCTAATTACCTAAATATTTATTGAAGAGAGTTGATTATTACAATTTAAAGTGATAATAAGGGAGTTTTATTGCCAACACATTTTATTATTTTAATAAGGGCAAAATAATTTTGATTTATTTTAACTGATTTGCTAAATCAAATGATTTTGTTCAAAATAGAAATGATTGTGGGTTATTATTATTATTATTATTATTACTGTTGTAATAATTTATTATTTTATATAATATTAAAAAATAGAATAGTGTTTAATATTGTTGATGGTCAATTTGAAATGTCCAATGATTATTTACTAAAACTTGTAGAATTTTATAAATGTAATAATAATATTGGAATTAACTATTTTAATAAATATTATGCATTATTTAAGAAAAAATTGAATCATAACATAAATTACTTGACTAGGACTAGGTATCGTATCAAGCAAGAAGCCTATTATTTCAATAGATACATATAGATTTTACCTAGGTATATCTGTCTACTCGTATACATCTACCCTAGATTTTTGAAAAAACTGAAAAGTTATTTGTAAAATTGAGGCTAAAAAGTTTTCATAACTAACTTGAATGATAGACCGTAGATAGTTATTAGAATTTTGAAGACTTTGGTAAGGTTTAATTTATTGGGTTAAAACATAATAAAATTTTATTAAAATCTAAATAACAAGTCAACCTTTCAGTATCGTATAATACGATACGAGTAGTAAATAGACTTCTACTTCTACTAAACTTGACATTTTATCAATAAACTAATTATTAAAATATCTATCTGTACCTATATAATCTATTATGTAATGATAAAAAAATAAAAAACATATTTTTATAATACTTTTTAAATAAGGGTAAGTAAATATTAGTAATTGTTGTATTATTAAAAATTAAAATACACCTATACATTACCTATAATCTCAATTTGTTTTTTATAGTCGAATTTTCTTAATTTATCTTGAAGAAATTTAACAATGCATTCTTTTTCGGAGGAGTGCTTTCAATCTTGGGTTTTTGATGCGGTTGAACTATTGGCTTAATAGGCTGAAATTAAAAAAAGTATCATTTAAGTAAATCCTTATTTTTAGATGGTTTAGTTTAGTTTATTGATTAATAAAATATGGTAAGTAACTTACACTTATATGCAGGATAATTTCAGTAGGTGAGAGATTTAATTTTGGTCTCTTAGGTGGTGGTGGCAGTGTAGCTTTAACTTCTGAAGGCACTACAACTTTTTTTGGTATTGGCTGTTTAAAAGAGTCGGTTTCAATCATTCTTTTCTCAGGACGTTGGGTTTGCAGTTGATTTTTCTTGCTTTTATCCTCAACTCGAGTTTCAGATAGTTTAGAATGTTTAGATGGAGGTTTAAAAGACTCGGTTTCAATCATTCGTTTCTCAGGACGTTGGGTTTGCAGTTGGGTTTTCTTGCTTTTATCCTCAACTCGAGTTTCAGATAGTTTAGAATGTTTAGATGGAGGTTTAAAAGATTCGGTTTCAATCATTCTTTTCTCAAGACTTTGGGTTTGCAGTTGGTTCCTCTTACTTTTATCCTCAACTCGAGTTTCATCTAGTTTTGATGGAGATTCCTCAAAGAGTGACCTCCTTGGATTCTTGGCAGTATTTTCTTGCCTCTTCTTTGGAGTATTTTTCCTTTTTCTAGGAGACTTTTTTGGAGTCTTTTTAGGAGTTACTTTAACTGGAGTCATTTTTCTTGGACTTTTATTGTGAATTCTTAAACTTTTTCTCGGCGACTGATAGATTTCTGAAGTTGGTGCTGATAGATTTGATTGTGGAATTTTAGGCGAAATTTTTCGTCTTCCGAGTGCCTCCCATTTTGATCTTTTATCTTTATGTAATATTAGCGGTTGATCTTTAGGTTTACTAACGTTAACTAAGGAAGATGTTTTAATTTTCTCTTTATCTAATATAAAAGGCTGATCTTTAGGTTTACTATCACTAACTAGGGAGGGTGGTGGAGTTTCAAGTCCATCATCAGGTAATTCCCCATCTTCTAACTGAAATTCTTCCGGTAATTTTGTAGTCCATACTTGATCCAAGATATTGTCAATAGTTAATTCTGTAAATAAAAAATAAAATTAACAGATTAAAATAAGATGGGGAAACTGACAAACCTCCTTGTCGTTGTTGATTTATGTATTCGGCTAACTGTGAACAAAAAAGAACAAAAAAAGTATAAAAAAAATTGCTAAAAAAACATATCATCCACCTGTTATCTTACCTGAATTGCTGTATTTTCTGTATCTTTCAAAAGATAATATGATGCACCTTGAATCGCTTTAACCGTTGAATCTATACACATTTCTGTAGGAGTAGCTATAAACGAATCAAAATTTAAATCCGCAAGAAAATCAAATGGTCCATTCGAGTCCAAATTCGAGTCTGTAAATGGTGGTGTTTTGGGCACTTCAACAATTGATATTGTAGGTGGAAATTCAGTAGGTTGGACATCCTGTTGCTCAAGCAAAGTAGATGCAGGCAAAGGTAAAGAAGTTTGTGGAATTATCTCAGTCGTTAATGTTGATGTCTGTGGCAGCAGTGGCTCTTTGGCTGTAATTTCTTTATGACCAACTATGCTTGTAGGTGCAGGACAATTTGAAATTGAAGCCTTGTTGTTAGTCGTCTCAGGGTTTTCATCAACTTGAGATCTTGAAGAATTCCTTTTCAAACGAGTCATCGGTCCAGTTGAAGTTGTAGTCGTAGTTGCTGTCGCAGTTTTACTGGACTTTTTATTAGCGTCATTAATTATGGTAGGTACCGGTACATGTAGAGTAGCAGTCTTCAGGCCAGTTGCATTATCCCCATCGCCACCACCAGCCCGAAGAATGGAAATGGTAGAAAGTTCTAAAATACATTACACAATGTTAAATTTAAATTAAATACATACACGCACATTAAAGAATCTGTCAACCTTCTATTGATTTTTCAGCTTCGTAAACCAAATTTTGCCCTCACTTTAACAGGCATATACTTGAGAAAATGAGGTCAAAATCGGGTTTCTCAAAGCGGAAATTAGACAGGCTTACATATTAATTTATATAATAGTATCATAATAATCAAGATAATAAGCTTAAATCCAATCTAATTAAGTAGATTCTCTTACTATTTTTTTGCATATCGATGATAGCTTTCAGTTGAGCCACCTCAGTCTCGATCCGGACCACAAAATCCGTCATCCTCTCCAGGTCCTTTAGAATGTCCATCTCCATCATCATGAATAATGGCTCTAATAAGCCTTCAAATCATCAAAATTAATAAGTTATATTTAATTAAAAAATTAAAAATCCGTGTCGGTTTGCGGTTTGCTTTGCTTTTGGTCTTGGTTTTTTTACTGAATTTAATTTTTGTTTTGATTTTGAACCGCCCTAGAATTTCAAAGTGGGGTGTGTACCTTTAGTAGGGTAATATAAGACTTGAAATTCCAGTTTTTTTGAAACCGAAATTCGGTTTGGATTTTGGAATTTAGTTTGGATTTTGGATTTGGTTTTTTTAAACTTTTGACATCATGACATGACATTTGACTAATGACCTCAACTGTGTGATGTATGGTCCCTATCACATACCGTCGAACATTTTTTTTCTAGGTACAATTTAAATGTGTTTCTACTAGAAACGATTTTAGGTAAAAGCGATTGTATATATGAACCATTTGCAACCAAAAATTTCAAGTTGTCTCAATTCTGTAGGATTTGAGACAAGCCCTCAGGCAATTTGACCTTTTTTCACCTTTTTCAATGAGTAAAATTGGAACTTTTTTGGAAATTTTTCACTTTAACTATCTTGAATTTTTTGACATGTGTTATATGAAATCG
>JAQIXA010000688.1:0-36355 GCA_034699045.1 Nanhermannia cf. coronata Gr-Ori-00579
ATATTTATTTGTACTATTACATATATTCTGATAGAGCTTGATGAGCTCTATCGAATGATATGTAGCTTTGCCTTTTTTTTTGGCGGGAAGTTTTGAAAATTTCAAAAAATATTTAAAAAAAACGTTTAAATTTCAAAAATTTTGGATTAAAATAAAATAAGAACTATTAAAATTAAACTATATTATAAATTATCTTGTTATCTGAGGGTGCGGGCTTTCGTGAGGGTAAAACCGTTTTATTCTTACCTATACAGTAGATACAGTCAGTAAATATTTAAATACCAGTATAAGCTAGCTATGCATTTCAAATAAATTAGAATTCAATATTTGCATAAAATGTGTAACAAAGAGAGGTTTTAAAAGGATATTTTGAGGTTCTAATGGGCTTTCTGGCCTTTATATAAAGAATAACATGCAAAGGCCTGAAAGTCAAATATATTCTTTAAATTAAAAGCTTAAAATATGCATGAGAAATCATAAGTAGGGTATGTAGATACTCGATTCTAGAACTTTCCATATATTTTTAAGCAATTTTTTTGAATAATTAAAAATTCAAAAAACTAAACTACTGTAGGTACTAGTAATCACAAAATTAGAATTGAGACTTCTTGAATGTTCTCAAATATGTAAAGCTCGTCAAAATTATCTAATCGTAAGTACAACAACAACCTACTTGAAAAATAATGAGAGGTATTTACGAACAATTTTAAAAAATCAATAAAATTTTAGAATTTTCTGTATTTTTAAATATCCCAAATCTCAGGCCAACTCTTTTATATCTGTAAATAGAAATATGTAGGGTAGTTACCTATTTTGAAAAAATTAATCATTCTTATTTCGTCGGACAGACAGGTTATAAGTATTTCAAAAAGAGGTATATTGTAGGTATTGAAAGATTGATGAATTAGATTTGAATTTAAATATGATTATGATAAACGCCTATTTTTTTTATTTGGATTTTTGTTTAAAATCGATATACCTAAGGTATATCATCATACTGCTTGTACTGATATTCATTGTTAAAAAAACGATGTAATGAAAAGTTCCCATGTCTAAAAAAATCCATTATAGATTCTTAGGCTTACATAATATGTACCTACTTACTTTAATGACTTTATAGATTTTTTTTTATTTCCACTCTGCCTTCTATTTTCTATTCAAAATTCAACTCACTTTTAACTCTTTTTATGTAATTGACAATTGAACAAAAATACTTTTATTTTGTTACATGTACGTATAAGTAGCTTAGCCTTATGCCTGGATATTGATGTATTATTTTGTATTTTTTAGAATAATAGGTAGAATTTCTTTCAGTTTTAAATGGGTATTGCTTGCGTGTCACTAAAACTTTTATTGAAAAATTGAATACCTCTGGTCTGGAACTGGAAATGTCGTCGATTCGATTTTGAGTAAAAAATCGTCTGGAATATTTTGACAAATATCAGAACGTAATATCAAGTCCAAATTTTTTTATACTGATAACCACAAAATAATCCACTACTTGCCTTAAATACTAATATTAGTAGTTACTTATCAGTTTTTGAATAATCAACTTGAATATTCCACAAGACAAGTCTATTTTTTATGACTTTGACTTTGATGACACTTTTTGTAAATATTATTAAGACTATATTATATAATAAATTCAGGTAGTCATAAAATAGATTGTTTAATAAAATTGAATTAGAAATAGATAGTTAATGAAATTACTGGTTAGATTTGTGGTTGTGTTGTGAATCTATATAAAAATATCTCATACGACTGAGCATTGTGGTTATAGAATACTCGTAAATTCGATAAATTTTTTTAAGCTTTTTCAATATATAGTACCTAGCTACTGATATGTGTATCAATAGGGGTAGGGAACTTTAAGTGATTTAAATCATAATCTACTAGAGAGAAAAGATCTATCTAACTACAAGTGTAGGTATTCGAATTTTGAAATAAATTTATTTTTTACCTAATTGTAGATCATACTACAAAGTATTATGTACTTAAATTGCATTCTTGAAACATTTAAAATGTATTAAAAAAGGATAATAGATCAGATACCAAAGATAAAATTTGAAAATTTCGTTCAAGAATTCACAAGAAAAGTACCATTACAATTAGCACCAGGTCCAAACTCCAAATTTGTTTTATAACTTATAGGTACTTCAAAATTTCACGATTTAACAATAAACCTCCTTTAAAATTTTTAATTTGGAATTCTGTGAATTTTCGAATAGGAATTGTGAACTCTAAAATGAAAGAAGCAAATCAAGTAGCTGATTAGTTACAATACCATTTAAAGTGCTCTTGGTTCGTTCTTCTAAAGCTAAAGATATTATTTATATACTATACCTTAGACCAAAGAACTCCAGGTTAACAAGTAAAACTACAATATGGTTTAAAAAAACGACAAATTTCGATTTACACCTAACATATTATCTTAAATCCAAGATTTCATGATATGAAACCTCTAATTTTAGATCAGTTTTTTCATAATAAATCAAAATTTCAGTGAAAAAACCTAAAAAATCAAGTGCAGTGTTTGAATTTATTTTTCAAGTTTTTATTCTTAGGATTAGGTTAGAAATTTCAACAATCTCAAGTATTTTTTAAAAAGCTAGCTCACTTAAAATGGGTAAAACACTACTGTAAAATACATTAATATATTCCAAATTATAAAATAAATAATAAGAGAGATATCTTTACTTGTGTGAGTCAGTTGACAGTACCTATAATATAAGGGTTAAATGTGGCAAAATACAAAAAAATAAGAAAGAAAGAAGTGATAAAGTGTTGAGAACAAAAGGACATAAATTTCTCGTTTTTATTCGCTCTACGAAACTAAAGTGCATTTTTTTCTTTAACCTTTTTTTTTATTTTGAACCAACTCATTCTCATTAGGCACACACACACACACACACACCTTTGTCTAGGTACTAGTATACCTATATACATATTTTGTACCTTAGGAAGGACTAGGTACTCAAATGTTAAGGTACTTACTACTTACTCTAGTATGTATCTATGTAAGTGTGAGTGACAAAGTCAATATAAAAATGTGAATAAAAACGTGTTTTTATTGTGCTCCGATAATCTACTCTATTGTATTAGTATTAGTTATAGAGATAGGTAGGTAGGTATACAATTCCAAATTCCAGTCCAGAGGGTATAAATTTATTTTTTGTTTTTTTGGTGATTCACATCCGCGTGATTCCGTCCATTACCATTACCAGCCATGTAGTCTGTAGAGATCAACAGATTATTACATCTACTCGTACCTTGATCTGATTTAAGTACTTCAAAATCCTTAAAATTCTCTTTTTGCTTTTTTGTTGTAAATAAGGGTTGGGGTTGGTACTCGAAAATTCAATTACCTATCGATGTTTAAAAGACATTAATTTCAGAAAAATCAATCAAAAACTCTGATACAATATTTAAGTAATTTGGTTTGATTCGTTAATTAACCTACCTGAAAACTTATCAAATCAACATTTAAAACCAATCAATGGAAATGGATTCTATAAAGTAGTACATAGCAGAACAGTAGGTATGCTTTTATGAATGACTATTTAAATTCAATTTGTAAATTTTTGAACTATATTTTAAATAGGTAGGGTACTTACCTATCTAGGTTTTTTTTGGATTAAATAGAAACTCGGGTCGATTGATTTTAATTTACTTTGATTTGATTGAATTGGTTATGAAAAAACCCGACTGAGGATTTGAATACAATTTCATTTGAGTTTGATCTAGTGCAATTTAATCCAGGTGTTTTATATCATAGTAGGTATAGTATAAAATGTAAAACCAAAAAGTTCAAAGGGTGGTGTATAAAATACACAGTCGAAAGAAAAGTTGAGTTGAATATCTCGGTAACCCACAGAGAGACAGCAGACTTATTCAAATTCTTTCTTTCATTTCATTTCTCAAATTGAAAAATTGAAATCGAGAACCTTAACTAAGCTATCTAGGCATATACTTATTTACTATGGATTTTATAAGGGTACTGATATAAAATCCTTTAAGGGTTCAACCGACCGATTTCAAATAAAGTCTGACAACCGAGAGTAAAACCCTTTGTACTTACTTCTTACATAATCCTTCAAAATAAAGGTATTATTAAGCTACTAATACACTATGACTATTACCATATGTACAATATGTACCATATGATGATGATAAGTAAGGGTCTCTTTGAGGTCAACCCGCTCAACTTTGTATCATATAAATATAAATATAAATATAGGGAAAACAAAAACAATGGTTATTCCCTTTTCATGTTTTTCGATTTCATATCCGAATTAAATAAATGTAAATACACCATTATACTATTACCATTAGGTACTATTATAAGTATCTATAACTTATACAGTCTAATGGGAATGATATCATTTTATAAGTAATTTTGTATTGAAAACAATCCAGTTGGATATTTTGATATTTTTGGTCGGTTGACTCAACGGGGGGTTTGCAGGCTTTTTGTATCATCCGAAAAAAGAAGAGAAAAATTTGACAGACAAGGCAGAATGGTTGGCATTGAGCTGATGCTCATTCACATAACAAAATATGCACAACGATGGTTTGCCACACTCATGTTGTTCTTATCATTAATTATTATCGCCTTTCCAACATTTTGCTTCATTTTGTCCAATGATAATTTGTCTAAAAATAAATACAAATGTTGGAGATCAGTCTGAAAAATCACAAAAGTTCATTTTGGAATTTGGAATACTGCTGATCTCTATTTTAAATTAGGACGTTTTATCAAATGAATATAGGTAGGGTACTCCATTATTAAAATTACTTAAAATCATTATGATAATGACAGCTTTATATGAAAATTAAGATCTCTAAATACTCGTATTATGTAGGATACCTTTTGATAGAAAAAGAATTTGGTGAAAAATTCTCTTTCATAGTCGATCAAAACTCATTTTAAAAAATCTAATTTTTACTGATACGAGGTATAGATAATATGTACTTCTTTATTAATAGTTGGATTTGACAATTGTAGGAATGATTTGCTATCGGTAATATTTAAATGTATGCGTAGTTAATTATATTTAAGAGTAGGTTACTTATTGTTGAAAAATTATAATTTTTCTCAATTGTGTGACTAACCACATGCATATATCATAGGTATAGGAAAAATCATAATTTCACATTCAAATGAAAGACACCCTTGAACTAACCCTTATTTATCATCATATTATAAAACCATAGCACTTTAACACGCCTTTTCCTTGTCTTCAAAATATTTCAAATTTGATATGCTTAACACACTTAACACAGTTAATATTTTTGGTCAGAAAAAACCAAATTTTAGCCATGGCATGTCATATTTCTCTACCGATTCCGTTCTTTTCTCATTCATGCAATCCTCGCACAATTTACATTTAGATATAATATTTAAATACACATAAGTTTATTATGGGAAATAGGCAGATGCATTTTTAATTTTTTTTTTACTTTAATTGTAGTCGTGTGTTCTGTTGATTTTTTTTGATAAAAAATTGAGCTAAAAATTTATCACACAAGACACACATGGGCCATGGGCTTAATAGGGATAGTACTTATCTTAATAAAAAAAATGTTTTAAAATTTATTAATTTAATTTGCATTAGCTATATGTATAAGGCCTGCAGGCAGTGGTTGTAAAAGTATCTCAAAAAGTTTCGAAACTTAAATTATAATTACTAGTATGTATTATGCTAGTGCTAGTAAGTACTAGTACTAGTTAGAAGATATATATTTGATATGAGAATTTGATATTTTAATTTTAAGGGTTTTAAATAACAGGAATTGGGAAAAAAGAGCAAATTTATGAAGAAATGTATTACATGTATATGGTATGGTAGTTAAATCTCGATTGTCGGCTCCTCAACATTTTTTTTATTGTCATTTATAATAATGCAAAATTTTACATTTTTGAAAGTCACTATTATTAACTTAACTGATATCTAGCATAGGTAGATATAGATACCAAGCTTTACATATTTGAAATGTAATAGGTATACATTGATACCTACCTAGATTATTTTAACGGGATTTTCATAAAATTAGGCAAATGCAAGATGCTACTTGGTCTTAATAGCCTTTAAATTAAAGGAAAAATTGTCAAATATGCTAAATCATATCTTGTAATAAAGATTTTACTATACATATTATACAAAATATTATACCTATACTGGTACGTGTACGTATGTATATTATACCTATCTATCTACTAAAATACTATAACTTTCATAAAAAGTGTAAACTACAATTGATCATTTTGATCAATTGATAAATAGAATTTTTTGATCAGTTTTTTTAAATTTTTGTCAATAGATTTGGGTAAGATATATATGATATATGTATGAATTAATCTCAAAAATATTTGGTTTATTATATATATTAGGGATTTAATTTAGGACAATTTTGAAATTTGATAATTTGACTTTAGCTTTCGAAATGAATATTTATAGACCAAGAAAATTGGTAGGTACCCTACATATTAGGTATACGAGTATGAGTATAGGTAATTTCCTATGCAATGTGCTAGTTTAATACATGCTACCTACAATAGTATCCTTGTAGTATTTATAGTATGTATTTTATGCTTTGTAATTTACGATTATTTGCTATTTTTTGTTCAAATAACAATAAAATACTCTAGGTATAATTATTACCTACATACACGAAAATATGTATTAACTTACCAGTACCTACATTAATTGGAGAAATCTTTCAAATTTAGCAGAAATTCGTTAAAATTAAAATATTTAGCAAAAGTACTCAAGTAATTAAGTAATTAATTACAATTACTCTATACTATCAATTTCAGTTAAATTGAGATTTTAACGATTAGTTCAAATTCTCAAATTGAAAATTTTTAACAAACCTTTAAGGCAAATTACAAGAGAAAGTGATTTTAATTGTCATGTAATGTAGGTGCTTGTAATCAAATTGAAATTTAGATTTATGGAAAGAATTAAATCTCAATTTGCTCTCTATAGGTATGTTTATATGCAAAATTTGGAAAATTTTATTATTTAAAGTAAGAAATTCTGATATCCGTATATTAGAATAGGTAATTAGTCTTGTGGAATTTTTAAAATTGGCCAATTTTCGAATTTTTAAATCATACCCACTTGATTGTCAATTTTAAAAATTTGAGTTGAATCAATGCCAGAAAAGAGAAAAATTAATATTCAATTCATATTTATACCTGTAAGGGATACATGTATAAAAATTATCTGAAATAAATCAGATCTAAAAATCTGCCCAGATTCCAACAGATATGCCTATAGGTATATAGGTAGCAAATGCATCAATGATTCTTATAGAAATCATAAAATAAATTGAATCTCAAATGTCTTGTAAAACTACCCTTACTATTACCATTAGTCATTAGTAGTAGAAAAGGAATTATATTTTGGAATTTTTATATTAGGTATACCTATATACTATCTATACGAGTATAATCATTTTTATGTATTTAAGCAAAGATGGGATTTCAATGATTATAATCATTACCCTATACTTAACTATCAGTTCATCCAGTACCCTAGGTATACGTATGGGTAATTTAATATTTATTATTAATATTTCAAGTTTCAGGAATTTTTTTTCTTTTACTTAGCTACTATACAATACTATTAAAGTATTCTGTAGTTCTGTGAAGTACTATGAAGGTATATGTAGGGTAGGGTACTTTGAAAAAATTCGACTCCCATTATTCATCAAGTTCTACTTTAATTCACAAATATAAAGTCAAGTTACATAATACCAACTACTATGGACTATGGAGAGAGCTTTGATTTCAATAAAAAAAGATTAATAAAAGTCTTTTTATGCTAGTCATACGACCAGCTAGTTAGGTTGGTACTTTGAGATTTTGAACATAGTATCTGTAGGTATATTTCATACTACCAATGGTAAAAATACCTAATTTTAATTCTATCGTTCGAAATATCAAAATAAAATCTAAGCAAAATAAATTAGTAATAATAATAGTAATAACTAATACTAGATATTTGATAACTATTTAGGTATTTAGGATCAAAATTTTCAAAAAAAAACTTCAAATTGACCTTTGAAAATTTGAAATCAAAATTGAATTTAGACAAAATGATGCAAAATAATTTTTACTTTTGCAATCCTGATTCATTTCATGATTTACTAGAAATCTATACGTAAAATTCTATTTATAAGTATTATATGTAGGGTAGGTACATACATTAGACTTGACATTTCAGTTTTTGATGAAATGGTAGGATCAGGATCTTATAATGGTCGAGTGGTTGGTTTTTTGAAAAAAATGGATTTAATATCTAAAGCATCTGTCAGTTCAGTTCAGTCCATCCAGTAACATCATAATAAATAAAAAAAAATAAAAAAAAATATTAGGAACGAGTAATAGAATAGAATAAGTAGTCTCCCTTTGAACTGGGCTCTCTTGTTATGACTATATGCTTGCGCGTAATGGCAAAAATAATCGGATAAATAAAAGTATCTTTTATTCCTATTACCCATTATTATTTATCATAAAAGACTCCGACTCCAAGTTTTCATTTAAATAAATATCATTCTTACATACATACATAAATGTATGACCAACAAGTACGAACTATATACAGGAGTAGATACTTAGCTTTATTTTATGACCAGTAGAAAATCTTTATAACGAATCGAATCTCAATTATTATGCCAGAATTTTAAAATTTCTATATTAATTAACCAATATTTCAGACCTCTAGTCTAGATCAGTAGAATACTGAAATTTAATTTTGTATCAAAAGACTTTTTGAATCCTATTTATTATGTAGAGAAACCAAATCTTAAAACTTTCAATTATTTCAAAAAATGTACTTAGAAGAGCTTAAAAAATAGGTACTTAGGAGTCTATAGGATCTTGATAGACAAGTTCAACTGTAGGGTACTAAAAATTCTAATTTTTTCTATTTTATTCAATAGAAGTTTGCTTTGGTTTGGTTTTTGAGACTCGAGTATGATTAACTGGGCAAAATAAAAGCAAAATCATAATCATAATCATATATGAGAAAAATAGGGTTGAATAATCGAATAAAAGATCTAAAAAAATACATATATATGCGTACAATATGTAGGTGAGTATCTAAATGCCAAGTCCCTATTTACTTATGAATTATAACTACTATACTAACTAGTACTATGATTATGATCTAGTACTAGTACTATGATAGTATTTTTTAAGTTTCAAAAAAGGGTTTAAATTTCATAATCATAATTCATAAGTATACTGGATAAGTATTATAGAACACAACAAAGTTATTTATTTATTTAGGAGGACTTTTAATCTGATCTGATTTGTAGACTAGGTAATAGGGATATTACGAGTATTATGTCTTTATTATTCATATGAATTGCATGTAGAGATATAAGGGCTATTAGCTAAGGGTAATTCAAGGGTTTGAAAACTTTTTATTATTAAAGTGCATTTTCCTATCATTATTTCTTGGATCTTTATCGCATAATTTGTAGGTATTCATACAATATTCCATATGCCATTGTCAGTAATTTACAAAATTTTCACGATAATCTAATCGAACCATCATATGCTAAACTACACGTAAGCTCTTTTGTAAATATATAATTCTGATCTGAAACTCTGATTTTGATTTTGATTTTGTTCAACTAATCTGCTCAAGCTTAAAATATGTGTTAAATTAATAGTAGGTACTCTGTAATATAAGTAAAAAAACTAACTAGAAATATGTCAAATTTTAATTTTTCGAATTTGATCGAAATATCTTGAAATTTTGACTGATTTTGACTCGTTCAAAATTCACAAATTTTTGATTTTTATCAAAAGAAGATGAAACTCTCGAGTCAAATATCTCAAAAATCAAAACCATTTTATAGCTAATCTCATATTACGTACACTATACAGCGTATTATTATTAAAAATAGAATACTCCGTAGGTATAGGTATACCTATAGCCTATACTATAGATCATTTAGTAGAGAGATATTTTTTGAGATTTTGGCTTTGCATTACTTTTACGGTTAGTAGAAGAAGGGTTACATTTTTGAAAAACATTTGACCTTTTTAGAGGCTTTTAAACTTTTAAAATGTACCCTACCTATATACTATTAGTATAATACAGTATATATGTATTATTAGGAGTATTAGATTAAAGGGTAAAAATTCAAATTTTATTGATCTTTGTAATTTGCAGTTATGTTCAGATCGTGATGTAATTATCCCATTATAAATTATCAGAGGATTATAATATAAAATTTTCTGTTTACCCAAAATGCAAATGTTTCCCAATTACAATTATTATTATACTTATAAATATAAATACATATAAGGATTAGAGAGCCCTTTATAGTAACTGTATAAGTATAAAATGTCCGGATGTGTTTTAATTCGACTCGGTTCTCGTGCTAGAACTCTCACCTGCTTAATTTACGACATCAAAGGGGACTCATAATTTCTAAAAGTGTTTATTTGATGGGAAAAGAGTAGTAGGTACTTGCACTATAGGTACTTAATATATTATTTAAATGACTAGTCCTTCTTTTCAATCGATTTTTTCCCATAAAGTTTAAAAAAATCCAAAAAATTGGGTTGAAATTATTTACCTACAGTTCATGTAATTCCAAATAAAAGTTTTTATTCAAAATTCTAAAAATCCTGGATTCCAGAGCTCTGAAGCTTTCAAAATTTAGTAATTTTAAAATAGGTAGGTATGTCAATTAAGCCATAGGCATAGGTATGTCAATATTACTGACAGATCAAATTCATAATAAGAATTTATTTGGACAGGTTTCCTATATATGTACATTATAATAATTGAATTAGATTGATAAAATACAAAAATATCTCACTTTTTTCAACTTCAAATGATGGGCAGGTCATTTTGAAGGATTTCTCAATTCTTGTAGAAATAGAAAAGCCGGTCGACAAAGAACTATTTTTGAAAACATAATATACTTATAACTTACGATTAGATTCTAATAATTTTTCTATTTATATATAGATGGATATTATAGTCAAAATTTTGCTTTTTAATCGAAACCTTAATAAGATTTTAAGATTTGTAGCTGATCAGATGAGTTAACACTTTTGTTTGAACCAATTTCAAATTTTAGAAAAAAAGCTTCATGTTTGAAAACTTTCCTTTTCAACAAAGAAACAACTTTCTTTTCAAGATCTTTTAGGATCTGGAAATATATTTTTTATGATTTTTTTGATCTTTAGTGCATAAGTATATACTTGATACTTGATACAGAGACTGATGTTAATGGATTCAGGCCTTCAGAGCCTTTCTTATACTCGTATAGATATCAGTAGATAGAAATCGGTAGACAATAAATCATTTCTTGTACTTTCTTCAGATCTTGAAACTTTGACTTTTTATCATCAAATAAGTAAGTACCCTACCTATGTATCAAGTAGGTATGTTATAAAATAAAATCTTTTTCTCCTCAAGTATACCCAAGTATACTCAAGTACATATATATATCAAGTATATTGTATTCTCTGTATAAAAAAATGCTTAAATTCACCCAACCCTTGCAATCCAATACTTATAAATATGGCAGAGGGTATAAAGGATACATGGATACTATAAGTAGGAAGACTATATAGAGTAGGGTTATTGATTGAGAGATGATAAAAGTGCATCTAAAGCTATATAGATTTAGGTTGGGTACTTTGGAATAATAGATTAATAGATTTGTACTTGAGATTTGAGATTGGAAATAGAAATGGAAAAATGATACAATGTCAAGATTAGAGAGAGAGATTTGAAAAGGATAAATTGTACCATTGAAAACTGACATACCTATATTATTATTAGGGATATCCTACCTATAACCTAAGTGCCTATTTTTTTATACAGAAATAGATAGGTAGATAAAATTGATATTAAAAAGCTGTCGAAAAGTGAAATCAGCAGAAGCCTTTTTCAGATAATAAATATATTTGATATCTTTATTTAGACCAAAGTATCTAGGTACATACAAATACAAATATATCTAATTGTTGTTCTTTTAAAATTTCGAATTTGACTTGACAGAATTTCCTTCTTGAGGTGTTTTTGGTTCGTTTGAAAAAAAATTTTTGTAAAAATTTGGGACTTTAACTTTTCATGAGATTATATGAAATTAGCTACCAGTATAGTTGAGTAGGGTACTATGTATTCGTATACTAAAGTGTACGATTAGACGACAAATTGGATTGAAATAGTTCTCAGTATTTATACCTTTACCGTGTATTTGCATACGTCAAGAAAGGTCAACTTCTTTTTTTGTTTCTAAACACAAGATACATAACTGTAAGATATTATTATAAAGATTATTGAATGTTTCTAAAACTAGATACTTACCCTATCTGTATATCTTATGTTTGATAAAATTTAAAATAAAATTCCTCAAAATGTAAAGTAGATTAAAATTCTGATATCTACCCATTTACATTTAGGTTTATAATTTATAATATCGAGTGGCCCATTAAAAACTATACATTGATTAATATAATAGAATTGTAATGTAATCCAAATTGTAAGCTGAGTATAGAACCTTATAGAAGGCCAATTTAAGATAAAATTTTATCAAAAAGTAGCTGAACTTTATTTCAAATTTCAAAAGCTTTATTAGTATTCGTATTACATACTGCACTATGTATGTTGGTACGTATGTTGTATATTATAGGTGTATTCTGTAAAGTATCGAAATATAGCAAGACAAATAACCATAAAGGTTAAGAATAAATTTATCGACTAAATATAAACATTTCCTTACACATTCTACTACTACAGTAATATATACAAGGATATATGTACAAATTTAGCTTATAAATATTGTAAGATTAATGTAAAAAGTCCAGCCAGACGTTTTCCTACCAAAAAGTAATATTTCATCAAGATTAACAACTATTGAATTTTTCATGCCCTTTCTATTCTAATATTCATTATAGTACCCTAATCCTAACTTATACTTGTATTTGTATCTAGATACTACAGTCAAATTTTTATATAAGGATTTGACAAAGTGCCCGGAAAAACTCAATTAAAAGCATAGGAGAAAGTATATACAATAAGAACAGATTATTTCAGTATTTGGGTGCATTATACTGAGGGTTGGCTGTAATTTCTAACCGAGTCGATCAATTATTATACATAGTACCTATAAAGTATAAGAAACACTGGCTTTGGCTAAGTGCTGACATTTACATCTAAAAGTAGAAATTGTTGAGAGAAAGAAAGAAAGGTCAAAGTCAAGTTAAAATTTATATGAAATATATGTAGGTGCTAATTTAAATGCCAAAATGCTCAAACAGGACAAAAATTCGATAAATTTTGATTTTTTTGTAAATTTCAGTTCCATGATTTGGTAGTGAAATCTCCAATTCTGTTAAGGACACTTGAGATCCGTGAAGGGACGCTTTTTGCTCCTACAAATCAAGCCATTAAAGAACACATTGGGAATATCGACAACTACACTCTTCTCTACCATTTCAGTATGATAAAACTATTATACCCTACATATCTATATCTATATTTCTATATCTATATCTATCTTAAAATTAGAAAGAAATACCTGCCTAGTAAGTAATTTTGAAATAGTGAAAGTTAAAAAATCCAGTTAAAAATCCCATAAATATGAAATTTCGATCGAATTGAGACCTTATAATATGTTAAAATTTGATATTCTTTGAAAATTTTGAAAATTTTCGAACCTATATTTGATAATTTTATGAATTTCTATGAATTTGTCTTAATTTTGTTGTGATTTTTACAGCAAATGTAGCGAAAAAAGTAGAGGATTTGACGGAGGATGTAATAACTTCAGAACTGCCTGGAAATCCACCGATTTACATCTCAAGAAAGTCCAGTGCTGAAATTTACTTAAATGATGCTCGGATCGACCCACAGAGGTTAATTTTGATATAATTTTGAAAATTTTTTGAATCTAATGGTAAAATAATGGTAAACTAATGTTAAAATAGGAAAAATTTACGAGCTACGAATGCATTTGGTCAGGAGCAAGTTATTCATTTTATTGATCGAGTTCTCGAGCCGGCTTTCCCTCAAACTATGACTTCCAGCTTGTAAGTTTTCTAATTTTTACCCAACAAATTTCATAATTTTGACAAAATTTTGACAAAATTTTTCAAATGTTAAAAGATACAATCCAGATGCTGCAAGGTTTATAGAACAGTCTTCACAATATAATATAACCGGGATTCACAGAATCACGTAAGTAATCAATATTTGAATCATTTTTTGGTTCAATTTTAATAAAAATTTTGACAAATTTTAGAGATTTTGCGAAACAAGTGGCTTTTCAAAATCGGATCAATACCTTCCGTAATTCTGGTCGACATACTTTTTTCATTCCAGTTGATGAGGCATTTAAGGTACCTACATTTTTTATAATAATTTTTTCCAATTTAAAAAAAGAGTTTACCTTGCATACTCGTATATTTGGATTTATGGAAATTTTGTAATTTTTTTGCAATTTCTAAAGAGAATAACAATCAAGTCAGTGGATGCAAAGGTGATCGATGGTCATGTCATACCGAATGCAGTCATTTTCCTCAGATCTGCCGAAATCGGAGCTGAATACAAAACTGAAGCTTTTGCTTCAAATCTCCCAGTTTTTGTCTCCTTCGGAAAACAGCGAGTGAATGAACAAGAAGAATGTAAGATTTTTTATATCACAATTTTTTCTTTTATAAAAGTACCCCCCTTATCTTCTATTACCTACCTACTTATTAATGGGCCATTCTTTTACATTGGCCTTGAAAAAAGTCATCAAGCACAAAATGTCAACGTCAAATCCATAAAGAATTAGCTCGCCTGACAAACGCAGGGACTTCAAAAAGCTTTGAAATAATTAGACCTAAAAAATTATTTTACCAACTAGATATTTTAGAGTTTAATTTTGTTCACGATATTACAGGGATTGTGAAATCTGACACGAGGTCAGCGGATGGTGACCAGTTCCACAGAAAAGGGGTCGTCCAGACTGAAGTTGTGAAGGGGAATATCCCAGTGAGGAACGGCGTGGTTCATCTCATCTCTAAACCACTCGTCCTCATCGACTCAACCGTTTACCAAACACTAGCGGTAATTACAAACTTTAAAAAAAATTATTTTCATTAAAAATTTTAAATCCTTAAAACCTAAAATCATTATTTACAACCTGCAAAGTACAGCAAAATCTCTCCAACAAGTAAAAAGTACCATCTCAAAGTCTCAAACCCGTTCAAAATTCGAAAATATTTTTATAACCTAATCTTAAGCCTTACCCATGTCTGATACTATAAGAAAAAAGTATTTTTTAAAAAAGTACCTACCAATTTTTGAATGATTTTTGAAATCAATTTTGATTATCAAATTTTGAAAATTGACCAAAAATCCTCAATGTTTTCCCTGCTTGCTTGACTAACAAAATATTCAGCTGAATGTTCATGTATGTCATTGTTATTATGTCAGTTTTGAAAAGTTACCATATCTATCTGTATATTCTGATTTTTACATTATTAGCTTACCATTATTAGAGTTTACTTTATGAGGGTACTTTATTGAGAGATTTTTCTGTACAATTTTGTAATTTATGTACTGCAGGATCTTTATGTTCATACGTGTAGACATTAGTAATTAGTAATTAGCCATTTAGCAATTAGTGTAAAATTGCAACTCTAACCATTGAATGCATTATATTTTATTTATTTATTTATTGTATTAGTTAGTTATATAGTTAGTTATTATGACCATGTTGCATTAGTTTACATCCATTATGTATATTATCCAAAAATTAAATGTTTTTGACTAATACCCAATAACCATATTATGCATAAGTCTGATTTATTTATTTTTCCTGGTCTAATGATGAGTTAATTTTTGAAAAACCTCTTAAATAATAATTCTTAAATTCTCTTTCTTTCTTTTTTTCTTTTCTCATTTCTCATTCGAATTCATTCTGGCTCTAAAATCAACTCTCTCTCTCTGCCTCTCTCTCTCTCGCTCTGCCACTAACAAAAACCAAAACTACTAATAAATACAAATTCAGAATGGAAAGACCTTTTCTAATGAAAAGTCCGAAAAGGTAGGCTCATTAAAATTTACATACACTTTTTAATGAGGTTCACAATCCTTCTTTTCTTTCTTATTTACCATTTACATGCCCATACAAAATAAGTACAGATACCTCAGTTTTTTAAACATTTTTCCATAAATTAAAACAAAGCATATCTACGGTTTCAAAGTGGCTTTTGAGCCTCTATATTTTTAGGTTTTACATGGTAAAGACCCAAAAGTCAAAGATATTCCTTTTTTAGGAAAATAATTACCAAAAATACTGATATATCATTTAAACTGAAAATTTTTTGTTAATAATATTTGGTTAAATTATGCAAAACATCTTTTAAAATTTCATTAAACTGAATTAACTTATCCTTAGTAGTGTACTATGATTTGATTTATTTACCATAATCTCTCAATTGGCAAAAATAAAATGCTATTTTCCTATTAAAAAAAGAGAAAATATGGAGTTTTTTTTGTTTTACAAGCAGATAGTGTATTTGAATGTATTTGAAAGGATTTCGGGTTTTATATGAGGTTTAACTTGCAAAGGCCTGAAAGCTAAGGATATCCTTTAAAATGAAAATTAATAGGTAATAGGTAGAATAGGATAAACATTTCGGAAATTATGATAAATTTTTCAAAAATTCCATATTAAAATTCATATAGGTACATACAAATACAGAATAAATTGATAATTTTAGAACTTTAACATGCATTTTTGAATATCTACCCTACTAACTAACTACTAACAAATTTTGAACTTTTTTTGATTTACAAACCTTTCTATGAGTATTTTAAACGATTTTAAAATCTAAAATTTTTCCAAAATACCTACTTACACATTAGGATGACAAGGACATTGGGCCGATGAAAGAATTTTTTAATCTGATTAATGACTATGCAAGTGAAGAATTCAAGGCTGTCATTCAAAATCCAAATCCTTATGGAATCACTGTCTTTGTTCCCACTAATGAGGTAATTAATTTTTTCAAAATTTTATAAAATTTTCTAAAAATTTTAGAATAATATCTATATGAATATGTATGTATGTGTGTGTGTTAGGCTCTTCAAATGGACAAAATCAACCAACTCAAGTCGAATAAAACTCAATTGGAGGAGATCCTCAGATTGCACATCATCCTTCGGACTGTCACTTCAGACAATATCACGGAGGGGAGCATTAATGAGGTAAACTATAAAATGACTACAGAAATTTAACTATTTTATTAAAAGAATTTCTAATTTTGCTTTCAAAATACCAAGCTTATCTATAGTATATCCTTACTAAATACTTATAAAAAAAGTTGTAATTTGTCAGAAAAATTAATTAAATTCTTGCGAGTCTTATATCAGTATCAGTATAAGGTAGTGCTTTGATCTAATTAGACCTTTAGCCCAGAAAAGTTGTTAATTAATTACAAGGCAAAAATTACAACTAGATTTTTGAACATTTTTAGACTCAAAAGTTTCTAATTAAAAACTTTGACTTTGATGACTTTGTAGGCATGTGTTAGTGTTAGTACCTACTTATATAACATAAAAGATACATTATAGGGTACATATACTTTTCTATTAACACAAATTTTTTAAACGTACAAATTTAAAGTTTCAAATAAAATAAAGGTCTTTAATTAGTAAAGATACTTCTTGATGTTATCTCATAAGAAATAAAAGCATATTAAGCTAGAATCTACATATAAATAACCCCTAATTTAGGCTTAGATATTTGAAATTTTGCAATTATTTTGCTCAAAAGTTTTCTAATTTTTGCTTTACTTAGTTTTTGCAATTTTTAACATTATAATTGCTATTTACTACCTATTTAATAAGACAATGACTAACAAAAAAACTAACAACTTTATTCATTATTATCTCTTATTTTCTCTATTGCTTCTGGGGATCTCTCTGTAAATAGCGAGAACCCTACCAGGTACAAAAATTCACAAAAAAATATTTTCTAAAATCTGAATCATTAATTGACATAAAAAATTAATTTTAAAAGGTCCCTTCATATGATCCAAATAAGAAATTGTATTTCAATGTGATGCAAAGGGGACGACCAAATCGACAATTTTTCGTCGAAGGTGGCGGCTCAAATGCAACCATCACTCAAGCTGATATTGGAGCCACAAATGGTATGTTAAGCATTCAAAACATTTTTGAAATTTTTCTCAAATTTTGAAATTTTCTCTTGAAATTTATCTTAATTTTCTAGGTGTTATTCATATGATTGACCGAGTACTTGGAGTTTCAGATCAAACCGTGTACGAAAAATTGAGAACGGATCCTATGCTTCAGTATGACATAAAATTCAGTTTGAAATTTTTGAAATTTTGAACATTTTTGATTATTTTTTGTCGAAATATTTTTAAAATTCCAAAATTTTTTGCTAAATTTTTTAGGAAAACATTCCATTTGACATCTCAAGACAATTTTAATTTGAGATTTAAGGATATTCATGGCCGATACACACTTTTTGCTCCCTCTGATGCAGCCTGGGAGAAAAGTAATACCTATATTATTTATTTTATACATAATCAAATCATGAAATTCAAAATCTAAATTTTATAAAAAACGTTCAGTTTATCGGACAGCCCCCTCAGAATACAAGAAGCTATTCATGGGTGATTATGGGTATCACGTAGGAAAGATTATGGAGAGACACATGATGGTGAACCAGGTCTTTAACATTGAGGAATTGAGACAATTGTCCAAAAATTCAACCGAGGTTTGCAAAAAAAATTACAAAAATTGCCGAAATTTGACTGGATTTTATATTTTAATTTATCCACCAGGGTATGTATCCAATCCCAGCTGTTCATGGATATTTAAGAGTTAAACACCGTGATGACATCGACTGGAGAAAACTTCAAAGGGATCGTAAGTACCCTAATAATTCAACCATATCCTAATAACTATCTACACGATTTTCTTTGAACTTTTAAATTTCAGGTCAATTTGCGAATGATGTGAGCGGTTCTCCTTTTGCCTATGACTATGCTGTCTTTTGGAATTTTATTCGGGTATTTTCGCAGAAAAATTTTCAAAAAATAAAATTTTAATTTTTTTCTTTGTATTTGAAGGCTCAAGTGATTCGCCCAAATGTTGAGTGTACTAATGGAGTTATTCATGTCATCGATAATGTGTAAGAAAAATTTGCAATTAGTAAAATATATGAGTACTAGAACCTATACCTGTCAATTCAATAGACTGTTTCAAATTTGAAAAAATTATAATTATATTTTTCTAGTCTAATGTCACCAGCAGATGTAACGGTGAATCGGGCAGAGCCTCAAAATCTCCAAACGCTCTCCAGCCTATTCCTCACCATTTTCCCCACCATTATACTCGCCAGGATTCTCCAGTCCCATTAAAATACACCAACATCCCTAGATAAAAAAATTCTCAAAAAAATTCATCTTGATTTCCACTAACTTATACTAAAGATAAGGAGAAAATTCATTTATTAAAGTCCATTTAAAATACTAAAAAAAAAGAACTTCCAATTCCATTAAAGTATGTATACTGTATACCCAATATTACCAACTACTATTACTATTACAATAATTTAATACTTAAAATCCTAATTGTAAGAGTAGTATGTAATGTATTATGCAAAGTATGTAAATTTAAGATAGTAATTCAAGTCAAAAAGTCATTACTTCTAATACTAATATACCTACTAACTAATTCTAATTAAGATTAAGTAATCTAATTATAATTATAATTATTTGTTAATAATCTAAATACTGCCCTAATCTACATAATCTACTTTAGAATACCTATAAAGTAGCCTTAAATTTAAGAAAATCTCGACAGTTTTTTCAGTTAAGAAACCAAAGATTTGGAAATTTTACACAAAAAAGTAAAAAGTAAAAAAAGCTTTAATTTTTGATATTTTGTCAACAAAACAGTATTCTTTTAAACAAACCGGTTTTAAGTTTAAGTTCTCTATTATCTAATTCTATTAGTATTAGCGTATTTGTAATTAAGTCTCGATAATTAAGTTTTTTCTTCATATTTCAAGTGTATCTTTCAAGTGTATCTTGTAAATTTCTACCAGTATAAATTATAATTATAATTGTTGACCAAGTTGTATATATTTCAGTGATAATTTCAAATCTCCAAATGAAATTTCTTCATAAAGATCCTTAAAAAAATACCCCAAAAACTACTAAAATTTGGTAGTTTTTCGTAGTAAAATGGACTTTATAAGCAAATTTTGCTGCATACACTTAGGTATTATAAAAAAAGCTTTGGAAGTTTTGGTAAATTCTAATGTAAAATTTTAATTTTGACTATTATAGAACTTTATGAATGAAAAAATTTCAATAATCTGTCTGAAAAGTGTCAATTTTTGATTGTAATTTTGCATGGGGATACTAAAAATTGATTGATATTGAATTGAATTGATATAATGAATGTAATTTGTACAATAAGATATAAGGGCTTAAATTAAATGTAATTTAAATGTAATTTAAAGTAATTTAATTGTAATTAAAGGCTACTTAAGTATCTGTATATGTGAATTAATTAGATAAGAAATTCCATTTATTTTTGATTATTTTTTTGATTATATATTTTGTGTGTAAATATACCCTATGTTATGTATAGCTTAGATATTTGAATTGAATGATAATTTTGTATTTATAATTTATGTTTATTTTATTTGTAATTTTGCTATTTTAAGTTCTTTTGAAGCCCTAGACTACTTATTATTTGTAGTAATAATAAAAAATTTGACTTATTACCTATATTCAGTTTAAAAAATTTTATTTTTTATAAGCTTTAGTTTACCTGCCTAGTTTTTATAGAGAGGAGATTAAAATCTTAGATAAAATGCTCTTAAATATCAAAAGTGGATAAATATTCAATTTCTAGGATTATAAAAAGCTCGATATCGGACTTTTAAAGCTTTTTTTTATGAGCATTTTTTATAATTTTTGGCTTAAATTTGTGTTGGTTCCTGGTTAGTATTCTTTAGTTGTAAATCCCCTTTAGAATTAAAAAATAAATTTAACTAATCAAAATAATAGTATGTAGAAGTAAAATCATGTCTCACAAAAAGACTTACATTTACATATAGGGAATACACAAAAAAAGAAAAACTGCCAGTTTACAGTAGTTAGACTATGGACTTGTTAAATAGGTATAGCTATAGTATAGTAATTTTTCAATTTAGAGAAAAATATGGATAAAAAGAGCCTATTAAATATCTTTAGAATCCTAAAAATTAGCTAAAAAGAATAGCTTAACTTGTAATCTATTACTATATTATAGTTACTTGTTGATTTAAGTCTTAATTATAAAAATTTAAATACATAGATAGTAGATTATTGCAGTAAAATAAAGAATCAGAGTAAACTAATCGGTAAGGTATTCTATATGGTAGTATTACAAGTACTAGAGAGTATTAAAATTTAAAAAAAAATGGTCAATTTCTGATTAGTAAAATTGCTTTAAAATACATTTTGAAAACTTCAACTTCAAATTACATATGTGCCTCTTTAAAAATGTTATAAAAATTTATTTGAAATGTAAAACTCGTAAATTTTGGGGCAAAATTTTCCAATTACTACCAGATGTATATTATAAATAATATGGTAAATCCTTGAATGTCAAAGCCTAGATTTCAACTAAAATACCTACTTAACATAAGCTGTAACTATTAAAATAAACTAACTAAAATTGAGTAAAAATGTAAAATAATGTGTTTTCAATAAAATCAGAATATGAAGGAATTAAACTCTAAAAAAATATTCGAAATAATCGTCAATTTTATTCGTCAAAAATCAAAAACGCTTATTCATTATCGTTAGTATCTGTAAATATAATTCATAAATAATTATTTTAGTATACTTAAATTACACTAGTAGATATAGTAGATATGTTTTTAAGCTTTTTCAATAGTTAGGTAGGTACTTAGAATTAGATTATACATTTTAGAGACATTTTAAATATTTATATCAGTATATACAAAATTAGTAATAAAATAATTATACCTAGGTAGGTTTAATTATATAAATATAGTAGACCTACTAAAAATATAGGTTTAATTATCCTTATTAGTGTTAACAAAAAATAAATCAATTTTATAAAATAAAACTCGAAAAATATGCGGTCAAATACTTGGCTTTATAGACAAAATTAAATTAGGAGGGTACTCATTTACGAGCTTATATAGCACCTAAGCTATAGCTCTTATTAAGAGTCCAATTAGGTTCAAAATTCTTTAAAAATCTGTTTTACAAAGATAAAATCGAATTTTACAAAATTTAGACAAAATTATTGTAATAATCAATCAGCATTTCGCTGTAATAATCAACACTTGATTCGATAATTAATCAAAAAATAGTTAAAAATTATCTAAAAATATATATGAAAATCTAGAATATTATCTAATTTCAAACTAGATCGATTAGAAAATCGAGTACATTTTTGACACTAAGGTCAGCTTTCATGAGGAATTCAACATATGCTTTTTTAAGTGGTGTAATCGGTTGATTATTTCTCTGGATTGTCCTTTGAACGGCTTCTTTCATGCAGATGGCAATCTCCTTATTTACCCACTCTTTAGTCGCTCTTTCACTTCGATATTTACGAATTCTCATCAAATCCTCGGATTTAGGACCGAATAATTTCAGTTGACAAAAAAGCCGAAGTTGTGCTTGAACTTCTTCAGAAGAGCCGGAAATCCGTCGAAGTAAAACTTCTCGATCAACTTCGTTTCCTCTCGAGCTGAGTAGCTGAGTGATGAGGATTTGTTTGATTGAAATCTCAAATGGAGACCAATCAGAGGAGAATGAAGTTCTTTTGGCAGGTGCTGAACTTCCAGGATGTTGAATTATATAAAGGATTGAGTTGTAGTCTGGAAGTTCATCTGAAGTATTCAGATTTTGAAGGACGAGGAGTTCATTGAAGTCTGGTTCTTTGGACCAGTGAAGCATTGATTGGAGAAGTGAGAAATATTTTTTTTCTAAAGTTATTGCTGGATTTGTTATATAGTCGCTGATTTTTTGGATATGGCATAATGGCACCAGAGTTATCGAGACTGAAATTTGAAAAAAAAATGATAATTTTTGGTCAAACTTAAAGTAAATACCTATCCTATCATAATAAGTGTTTAAAAATCTAGATTCATAGACTTCTTATAACCTCGCACATATTTGGACACATTTTTTTCCAATTTTCAAATCTGAACTTTAAAAAATTTCCAGAAAAAATTTTTTGTAAGATTTTCGAAATTGGTAAAAAAAGATTTTACAAAAGACGTTCCCTGTGGCCTGTGACTCTGACCATTGGCCCCGACACAAATTCTGCTATTATGATTTTGAAGCCCATAAATGAATTCCATAAATGACCAGAGTCTGGTCATTTATGGAATTCGGGTCAAATTCAAAAAGGCGCCAAATTCAAAAAATCGAAATCTGGGCTCGTTTTCCGTGGTTAGGGTGTGTCAAAACTTCAAAAATTTTGAAAATCGGTTAAAAATTGACAAAGTTATGATGGTTTAAAATTTATGGATTTCAAACTTTGGCGCCAATTTTGGCGCTGTTCGCAAAGAATTTTCAAAATTTATTCAGGTAACTTGCTATTTTTATGGGCTTCAAAATCATAATAGCAGAATTTGTGTCGGGGCCAATGGCCAGAGTCACTGGGAAACCGTCTAACATCCTTTACTGAAACTGAAATTGAGTAGCTTTATAGATTTTTGAATATTACGGAGATAGCTTTTTAGAGTTTAAAAGTGTATCTGTAAATGTATAAATTTAGATATAGGTACCTTTAACATTGTATGAGCTATTCAAGTAAGCTGAAGCTTCCCAAGGTATGAATTCCGAAGGGACAGAATCTTCAAAAGTGGCCAAAATCTCAGTAAAATTCTGAAGAAAATGTGGTTCCGATTTCTTCATTCCAGAATTTTCTTCTAAAAGTAAAACGAGGCTTTCATTGCTATGAAAATCATTTTGATTTCCGGTCCATCGAGCTTCAAAAAAAGCGTATTTATGTCCACTGGCCAAAGGTCGACGATCATCGATGGTAAAATGTGTCCAACGAAATGGACCACAATCACAGGAAATTGATTTGAAACCATCTGAACCTTGAATTTTTGCCTATAATTAAAAAAGCCAGTTATTTTAAAGGTTTTATAGCATGATAATTATTATAACTTACAGGTGCTTGACTTGCAATCATTTTGAGTGTTTCATAATTGAGATTAGAAATCTGATGAGAATTGTGACTATCTGCTGGAATAACTGAATCTCCATTATTATTCTTATGAGAATTCATACTTGCCTTCCTTTTCGGTTTATTTGGTGGTGTGAGGCTTGAGGATGAAGAATCCTCGTCATAATCAACAAAATAATTATTATTTGGATTATTTGGTGGGTTTTTCAAATTAATTTGTAATGGCATTGGTCCACCACCCATTGCTTTTGCTAACTCTCCAGCTGAAATAGCATAAGTTTTCTTATCATCATGGAATGAATTTTTAACACGAGAACTTTGACCTTGTCTTGAGATGGTGGAGGGTGGTGAACTATTTTGACTATTTTGAGTTGAAGAAGAAGATCGATCAAAAACTGAGACAAACTGAGGTGTTGGTGCAACTCGATTTGATCTGACTGGTGGTGGTGGTCTTGCAGGTTTTCCAAATGAACCATTACTACTATGCTTATTATTTTCCAGAGAATGAATTCGTTGTGGTGGTGGTGGAGGTTTTGGCAAAATTTTCGGTTTTTTCATCACATTTAGATTTTGAGAGTCAAGGGAAACTCTGGGTCGGGTATCATATGAAACTGAAGTTCCAGCTGAGACCAATGAAGCTGAAGAACTTCGTCGAATTTCACCAACATTTTCTCCAGAACTGCTGAGCTCATCAACACTTTCAGTCTTTTTCATAAAATTCGATGGCTTCTTTTCTGGAATTTCTTCTCTCGAAGGTTTGGATGAAATATTCTGGAAGAATTGACTTTGACTTTGTGGATAATCATTAGGAGATGGCTGGACTTCTTTATCGTTGTTATTAAACCGAAGGAATTTCTTGATCGATGTGGACAACTTGTTGTTCTTTTTGAAGATTTTCTCCTTGTTCGAATCATGATCCTTATCCTTCTCTTTGTCTTTGTCTAATTTGGAGAGTTTGTGAAGGACAGGTGCAAGACCACGAAGCTTCATTGAAGTCGGTGTCAAAGTGGCGTAAATTTCTTGAGTTCGAGTCATCGAAACCTCGTCCTGTGACATGGAACGACGATATCCAGTGATTCCTTCCCTCGAATTTGATGATCTAAAATTTTATAAATTTTAAAACATTTTCGATTTTATAAGATTTTATGTTTTTTTATATATTTTTTTGGTAATTTAGGAAATTTTCTAACCTGAAATCAAGACCATTAGACATTGAGGATTTATTATTTTGTCCATTTGATTGTCCAAATAAATTGGCATCTCGACTGGCTGCAAAAGCAGCACCTGCTTTTTTCCCGATTGTGCTAAAAAACTGATTGACTTTTCTCCTCGCCTTCGGTGACCCTCCAGATGACATCTTCTCTTTTTTAATGTTTTGCAAATCATCTCGAGATTTGGAAAATGGTGATGGAGACCTCTGTCTACTACTCGGATTACTCATCAACGAAGATCCTTGTGGATTGAGTAGAGACTCTGCATCGATTTTTCGAATTCCAATGAATTCAATCCCTCCATTATTTTGACGGTCTGGAAGTTTCTCTGAGAAACCATCTGTGTCCAACATTGAGCCAGATCCACAAGTAAAATCATAAGAACCTATAAAAAAATATTTTTGACTTTTATGGCATATACTAATAGTTGTAGTACTTTGTAGTAGTCGTTTTCAGACAAATTTACCGATAAACTTATCTAAAAATTCAATCAAAATTTGAAATTTACCTGTCGTTGATTTCCCATTCGGATCCAAATTCATTGATTGACCTTTAACAGCCATACAATCATCATAAATGACCTCTTCTTCATCAAGATCTTCAGAAGGATTCGACTCGATCGAAATCTTACTTCTTATCAAATCCTCAATTTCACTTTTAAGATTCTCAACATCATCATAATCACACTCTGGCTCGATAATTTCTTCAGTTTTTTCACAATTCAAAATCGCAATCGAGTCAACTTCATCATCAAATGAATTTTTATCCTTATCTAATTCATGGGATGATGATGGTGGTGGTGCTGGTGCAAGTCTTTTTAGTTGTGGAGGAAGTGGAGCATTTCCCTTAATTGATGGTCTTTTAACCTGTAAATTATCAATTTTTTGAGAAGCTGAAGCTCCTTCAGTAAGTGATTCACTCGATCCTGAAGATCCATTGGATGAAGAGAAAAGAAGAGAATCAGGACTCAATTTGGGTTTGGATCGACTCAACTCTTCACCACCAACTTGACCATTTTTCTGATTATTCTCTTCGACAGAAATGTACAAATTTCGAATCCTCTCCTTCTCACTAAAATCATTCTCATTCCCTGAATCTGAAGAACATTTCTCATCATCTGCTTCACTTGAAGATCCACCACCTGAAGATCCATTCGCTGACTCGACTTCAACATTTTTATCAAATTCTCCAGGTTTTTTCTTCATATCCTCAAGACCTGAGTCAAGCTCTAGAGAATCATCAAATTCACCAATTCCCCTTTGAAAACTTATTTGACTTTGATCATTATTATTCATCTGATTTTGTTTCAAAATCCGAGATTTCGAAGCTGAAGTTGAGATTTCAAGTGAGTCAAGTAGATCTACATTATTATTTGTTAAACTCAAATCTGTCGATGATTGCAGATTATTATTCTTATTGATAATTTCATGTAAAAATGAAGTTCGTTTATTCGCAATTTGACCATCGTTTAATATGAATAAATTATTTATACTATTATTATTATTATTATTACTAATTTTATTAGCATGATGTGGTTTATTTGTCAATTCATCAGACTTTATAATATTCGTATCACTTCTTGTCTTTGTCAAGTCTTTTAAATCAGTTTTTGAGGATGTTGTGAGGATTTTTGCTTCATTTCCGCTTTTGATTTCTCGAGCCTTTAAATTCAAATCACTTTTATCAGCTGTTGATTTTATGACCAAATTATTTCTCTTTTCTGACTCTTTCATATCAATTCCAGAAGGCTTTTCTACAACTAATACTATGGGTTTATCATGAACCACTTGAGGTACTTTATTTGGCAAATTTTGTTCAATTTTTGTTGAAATTTTCTCAGGTTTTGTAGCATTTTGATCAATTTTCGGCAAAGTTTGACCAATTTTCTGAATATTTGATTCAATTTTTTGCAAATTTGAGTCATTTTTCGATGAATTTTGGTCGAATTTGATTGTATTTTGAGCACTTTTTCTGGGTGGTTCAGCTCTAGTTTCAAAGGTCCCGATTGATATCAGTGGTTTCGATTTCCCACCAGTTTTTCCAGTTATTCCTGGCCCAATTTCAATGGGTGCATAACCAAGTAAATTATTTTTAATCGAGTTGAAACTCGTATTTTTGACGGTAATTTTATTCAGCTCTCGTTCATACTCATTAGTTGAGCCAAGTTCTAAAAGTTCTGGAATTGATTTCCCATCATTTGGGTCATCATCGTCACTTTCCTCATCGTCACTCACCCATTCACCATCTCCATCACCAACATCCAAACCACCTCCTTCATCATCATCACAAATTACTTCACATACCTGGAAAATAATAAAAAAAAATGTTTCAAATCCGTTAAAATTTGCCTTTTTTATGCAAAAAACTAGTCAAATTTTTCAGGAATTTCACAGATAATTTGGTTTAGTATATTTTTTACATATTTTTGATCATGAATTTGCCTAAAATTTCCTAAAATTTCCTAAAATTTCCTAAAATTGCTTTCAAAATATCTCTGATTTCAAACTATAAATCCTAAGGAATTCAGAATTCAGACTACCTATAATTCTGATAAAACTTCAAAGTTGATCGATAAACTGACAAATTTTTATTACTGATTACTGACCTGATAAACTATCTGTATATGGATGTTTGCTATTGATCATATTTTAAGATTTTTCCCCAAATAAACTGAAGATACTTACCTAAGTATATTATTTCTAATAGAAATCATAATGCAGGTCATTGATTGTCAACAATACAGCATTGTATTCTTATAGAGTATGTACTGATGTAAGATTCAATAATACGATTGTTTTAGATTGAATTTTTTGAAATTTTTGCTTCAAAAATTCTAAAAATCCCAATAGACTGCATATACATACATATAAGTACCTTATTTAATGGAATTTTCGACTGAAAAGCATAAAAATATGAGATATTTGAGTTAAATAAAAGGAATTTTTCCGGGTTCAACAATTTTATCATTTTCAAAGAAAAACTTACTTACTACTCATATTATAAACCTAGTTGAGTTGAAATTGTTTACAAATTGCTTTTAAAGTTAAAACAAAATATCCTCTCGATGTAATTGTATACTGTATTTGTACCGTATAAAACATTATGTACCTACATATTTAGAAAGCCTTGCAAAAACCATAAAATGAAATATTTAAAGTATTTAATTAGGTTGAAAAATTACGATTCTATTATATCCTATAATAAGTAAGTACCTACTGTACAATAAATGTATTAAAAAAGTATTGGAAATTGTTTGAGCTAATTACATATTTTATATTTTATATTTTATATTGAGCATTGTTGTTGAAATATTTGGGATTTACCATCATTTACATATTAAATTATACTATGTATATACATAGGCCTTTTCAAAAGGTTAAATGCTCTCAAAATTATCGCACTTTATTACTCTACCTTATAATTGCTTTTTTAATACGCGATTTCCCCCTCCTTGATTTTGAATCCCAGAAATTCACATTTATCAGCTAGGTATAAAGGAAATGAGTAAGTAAAATAAATCACTACAATGTAAGTACTTATGTATGTATTTGAATCGATCATATTTTGTAATTGTAATTATTGTTATTGCAATTATATCTGTAGGTAGGTACTTTTCCATATTTATGTTAAAAATCAAAATTGATTTTTTCTAAACCTTGCTTTACATTTCATATATTTGTTCCTAATAATGGTAATTTATCCATAGTTCTGATTCTGCTGATGCTTTTTTAACAAATTGTGTGTAATTGTTAAATAACATTTAAAGTTTTTATTAATCCTTCATAAATCTATATATACTTATACATATGAGTAAATGAGCAAAATTGGCAATACTACTAAGTAATTGCCAATTAATGTTAAATTAAAAAAAATTTAAAAAAATTTAAAGAAACTAAAAATCTTATCTTGAAATAACTAAAAACCTTTCTACTATGTACTTTGGTATATACCTTATCTGTAGTACAAACAGTTCTCTAAATTAATATAAAGTTATGCATGGATTAAGCATTATAGACTTCAATGCCTGAGTTCACTCTAATTTCTGAGAAAAAATACAAAATTTGTACCTACACCTACCTAAAGCTACCTTTAATAATATCTAATATCCTTCCTATTCCTACTACATACTTATACTTACAATACAATTAGTGTTAGTAGAGCCTACATTTAATAAAAAATATTTTTAAAATGCTACAGGTAGGTGTATTATACAAAAGGTGTTACCATTTTTTGAGCTTTTTTGACATGCTTTAAGGACTTACACAAATTGCTTATGTAACTTACTATACTGTACTCTACTCTATGAAATTTAGTTCAAAGTATAGTATAGGAAAAAAGTAAAGTGAAATTTGAGTTGGTCCAACGGACATAAGCTCCATTATTCACTTTTTAAGTTGACAAAAAATACTCAAAAATGGTGAATTCTCCTACTAAAGTATTACTAATCATAATCATATAATTTTCAATATAATCATAATCAGATTACATAATACGATGTAAATATGACTTTTATCCGGATGACTAATAAAGTTGAAAGCATTTTAAAATCGTAAATATTTGCCTAGTATGACAAAAACTGTGAAGAATGAGTAATATATTATCTTTAATTAATTTCAATAATTTGCATAGATTTGAGTTTTATTTGACTTACAAACATACTACTAAATAGTGTTTAGTACTTATAATTATAGTGTAAATATTTAAGTATCTAACTATAGTTAAGGTAGGTATATGAATTTAAATGCATTTTCTAATGCAATAAGCTTAACAAATTTTTGTTGAGCAATTTCAGTAAGAGCTTATTAAAGCTCTACTTTTAGATATGGATCCTATAACTAAATACATAGATAGATATTTTAAAGAGAAATATGCCTATGTATGTATATAGGGCATAATAATATAGTGTTAGTTGGTATTTGAAGGATTAAAAATATTTCTTTTCCTTGTAAAAGGTTTTTGTACTTAACATAACTTTATATGGGCTTTTATATCTACCCTACCACAAATATTCATAACTTATACAGGGTTAGTCAAAAGATTGCTAAACTAATTACTAATGCAAATTGAATTAAAATCAAAAAAAAATATGGTTTTTGTCAACAAAATTATCAAATACATATATTTCTTATATGATAATGATAACTTATATCTTATTAATAAATCTTCTAAAAAGAGCTAATCTTCTGCTATTTTAAGGAGGCTTTTAAAGCTTTCAAGATCATTTAAATAGCTGATCTATGTAATCTATGTTGATTTTTAGAACAATTTTCTTAATTTTTTAAGAAATTATCTACTACAATATAACTATTAGATGGGATGACTTATCCTTAGAAGACTGAAATCTTGACTCAAGTCCCAAAATAATTTTGAATGTAATTTTTCTTAAAATTTTGCCTAAAAAGGTTACTTTTTATGCTCTTTTTATGGTGTCTTGCTAAGATACTTTAAAAATAACCTGTATACTGACTATGGTAATATCAGTATGTAGTATGGTATTTTGGTTTAATTTTAATACGGTTGTAATATTCATTAGGTGTTATACGACTTACATGGAAAAGTAGACTTAAAAAAAAAGATAAGTTTTACAAACCTCAAGACAAGGAATACTAATATATCAGTATCAGTATATTTAAAAAATATAAAGTGTATCTACTATCAGTATATAGAATATTTATAACATAATATCTAATATAGAAGTCTCAACTTATAGTGTTACTTACACATGTATAATGAAATAGTTTTGTGGGGGTAAAAATTTATCAAAGGAAATATGTTTTGCCTGTAATAGGGTACTATAATCTTTAAAATAATACCATACAGCATATATGTAATGTACTAGTCATTTTAAATTTAAATACTTTAAAAAAGAGATTTATGCTTGTTTTGGTTTTGAAATTGAAATTGAAATATCTTATAGGTATTTACAGACAGAACAAAAATTGTGTAAAAATGCATTTCACATTCACATTCACAATCTAAAAATATCTTTGAAAGATTTGTCTCTCGAGTATTTTTCAAGCTTACCTATCAGTATCAGTATATGTAAAAACATGAATGAAATTCTTAATTTATTTTGAGATAAAAAGTATCTTAACAAGTCTCACATGTTGACTTCAATTTAGATAAGAAATTATCATTTAATAAGTTTAAACTAGTTTAATTCAATTATCTACACAATATGTACTACCTTAGTATTCAAAGCCTATCTTTTTCATATCAAATATCTTATCTAGAGAAATAACTATACAAATACAAATACCTATAGTCTTTTCAAATAAAATGAAGCAATTTTTTTCAAAAATTATTAACTTATTTTTTAGATACTTTTCTATTATTTGCCTACAAATTCAATCCAAATTTAAGCCAAAATATCTCAAGTTTCTTGACATTTCAATATCAAAATCGACTAGATATTATTTTGATAAAATTGAATAAAATTGAAATTTTAAAATATCTTACCTCTTGTGGGAAATTAACCGAAAATTTCCTCTTTCCCTTATTTCCAGGATTGTCTTTTTTGGTCAAAATTCCTTTTTTATTACTGGTTGAAATAACTTTAACTGAGTTCGGTTCATTTTTAATCACAATTAAATCATTATTATGGTCCACTTGTATATTTGTAGCCATTTGGCTATGATGTTGTCTAGTAGTACTGTGTGTAGTACAAACGGCTGAGGTCAGAAGTATTTGTTTCTGAACCTGAATTTGAGGTTTTTGAATGAAATCATCCCTTTTCTCGACAAACTGTACACTTTTCTTATCACTCGGTTTCTTTTCAGGATTTTGCAAAATTCCTTTTGTTGCTAAATTATGATTATCTCTACTATGATTAACAATGGTATTTTTATTCGTATTAGTTAGTAGTAAATTATTTTGATTATTATTTTGAATATTATTATTGTAGTTGTTCTTGGTCTTTGTGCCATTTGAATTTGAACTGACGGGGTTCGGCAAACTTTTCAAATTATTCTCAACTTTTTCAACCCCACAGCCACCCACTGCCCTTTCCAACCTCTCGACACCACTCAATACACCAATACTACCATTACTACTACTACTAGTACTAGTACTTACTGGATTTGACAATTTTGTCTCATAATTCGAGTATAAAAATGAATTTTTAGGCCGATTTGTTGTTGTTGTATACTTATTTATGGCTGTATTGACCCTTGGAATCCCACTTGGACTACTATAGGCATTCAAAACTGGAGATTGATATCGACCTGCATGGTTTTTCAACTCAAAATCATAATTTTTACTTGTCAGAAATGGCTTTTTGGGCTGATTTGAATGATTTTGAGAATGATTTTGATGTTCTTCCTTAAGTCGGAAACAATTTGAGCAAATATCTTGCCTCCATGCATTTTGAACGAATCCGTAACAAATTGATGGCATTTTTACACACTTTTTATTATACTATATAGTACCATATATGTAAGAGTATAAAAATCTCTAAAGTTGCAAAAATTCTGTTGAAAGATGAGCAGTTATCTTTTTCATCGGTCCAGTTCACTTCTATACATTTAGATTTACAAGATTGTTCAAAAAAACAGTTTAAAACTTTGTATAGTTTGTAAGGAAATGCTTTTTTTACAAGATAAAAAACACAGAAATTGAGCAAAAGACTTAATCTGAATCTTAATGGGTATTTCCGACTGACCGACTTGAAATTTTTAATTTTGCAGAGTAAAATTCACATACATGGGAATTTGCATTTGCATTTGCATTTGCTTGTGTATTTGCATGAGAATTTGAAATTTGAGATGATTGTTGACCTGAAATGAAAAAAAATATACAGATATATTAATTATGGATATTTCGCATCAGAAACGTGATAAGTAAATGGATAATACTACAGTATAGTACTATTACTAGATAGTAAGTAGATGTAAATTATTGTACAAGTTAAAAAAAACTGGATTATCAAAGGTATAATAAAGTATAAAGAGAGATATCTAACTGAACTTTCAATTGTTTTTTTTTTTTTTTGATTTTTTCAAACAACGGGTTCAATTGCTACTTTAACTGGTGTACTACTATACTAATTACATGTTATGGCATTTGAGTTTTTTTACAAGCAAATGTAATGGTAGTAGTAATGGTGTAATAAATGATAATTATTATTTTTGAAAATAATTATCATTAAAATAGAGATTTATTCTGTATTACAAAGTACAGTAGAAGTTATTCTAATTTCTAGTCATTAGAAATACGAGTATTTCATTCAAAATTTCATTTTTCTGCCAATACCTACATTGAAGTGATAGATAGGTAGGGTAATCTAAATTGAAAATGAACAATCGTTTTAAAGGTCTAGTTTTCGAGATATTAAGGCCTAAAACTGTACTATGTATATATATAGATACTAATTGTATTGTACTCGATCCATTTTTTATAAAAAAAAAAAGCGGAAATGATTGAAAATTTAGTAAGTTTTCAAGTGCTATTGCCCTTGCTCAAAATGGAGTCAAAAACTCGTACCACCAAAATATGATTAAACTTCAAAAAACCACAAAAGAAAAAAACGATAAATAATAAATACAGATATAAAATAAAGAAATGAAATGAAAGTGAACTTGAGGAAATGATATAAATAATGGATAAATAAATCTCTTAATAATCCACATTATTTTAGAGTACCCTACCTATAGCCTATAATATACAGATACATACTTATGTAGGTACCTATAGCAGATACACATGTACCTACATAAGTTCGATTGTAAAGATAAGTGAAATTCAAAAAATAAATTCATTTTCGATTTATTTCATAAAATGTAGTAAGTGCTACACTTTATGTAAGTGTACTTACACATAGCATAGTAAGTATAAAGTAGTCGAATAAATCATCTAAAAAAAATCTTATCTCTCTTTTCTGATAATTTTATAAGGTGAAACTTTCAAACCCTCAGGTTCGCCTTTCTGCAAAATACAAAACTTTTTTTTGCATTTTTAGCTCGCATTTCCATTTCAATTATGAAATTAGAGTTATTTAACTCCTTGAAAATCAGACCTCTAACCCAAATTGATAAATAATGATCAAAATTTGACCCAAAATCTCCAAAAATGAGACTTTAAAGTGTCAGATTCAGATTGTATCAATAGTACCTTACCTACCCTTATTATATGACATTTTTGAGATTTTCAAACTTGGGGTGATATACTAGTGTGTAAAGCATTTTTTGTAAAGAAAATTTTAAAAAATTCGAGTATAAATATCTTGAAAACTAACTTTCAACGTAGTATAATAAGGATTTAGAGCTTTCCGATAGATTCAATGCGATTTTGCATTATATTTAATAGGATATTATAAATTAGTAAGTCATTCAGCAGCAGAGGTTTGAAAAACTGGTCCAATTGGACTACAGCTATAGTATCTGTAGGTAATTCTAATCTGTCTCATATACTTTATACTTACTTGTAATGGGCAATTGAAACACTTGTAAAGATCATTTCTATCTAATATAATCAATCCTCATAAATTTAAAGGGAAACTCAGCTTTTACCTATAAAATACGAGTATATACCTATCTAGAAAAAAAGGATAAAAATGTGGGAAATGCAATCAATCTCATCAAGACTTTGGTTTGGTTTTGCTTTTTTATTTCTTGAAAAATATTTTGCATAACTATTAAGTAACTATTAAATAACTATTAAGACTCGTATCTATCAATGTATGTACCTATGTATGTTTTAGTTATAAAGGAAATGAAATAATATGACAAAAAAAAAGAAGAATTTTTAAACTTCACTTTCATTTACTTCAACTTCTGAGACTGACTGAAATATATTATATTATATTAGGTAGATAGCTACATTGAAAAATTTCCCAAGCTTTTATATTTATTAAATGCAAATGTAAAGAACATTGCACCCTCGACTCAGAAATTCAGAAATTACAGCAGAACTGAAGATATTATTATAGGTAGGTATAGTTAATAGTTGGTCAAATTAAAATAAAAAAAATTTGATTTTTTTTCTAATGTTAAATGCACTTAAATCCCATTGTTTTGAGAATTATTTTGGATAAATTCTCACAAATACTATTGACACTAAAGATAAGTACATACTTTCATTCATAGAAATATTTGTAGTATTTGACAATACCTATACCTATACATATTATAAAAACTCATAAAAATACATAATTATGAGATTTTGAAGTTACCTGTATATAGACGCTTTATAATTTTTTAGAGATATTTATTAGAGCTCTAAATCTCCATATGCCTAATCGTTAAGTATTCTTTGTATTAATTTTGAGTAAATTTTTGAGAACTTTTTTTTTTGAAGTTTTGAGAAAATTCGAAACTGGCAGGTCAAGGAAAAAAACTTTCATGGTTTGCCACATTTTGAGACTTTGAAATATACTCGTATAATGTGTATTTCTTATCTTATCTTATATGATACATATCTGAATCTGTATGTAGATTTATGTAAGTATGTAGAGTTTAGTTTCAAAATTTTAACAAATCTTGGATTTTTACCCATTTTTAGCACAAATTCCAACAGTTGAATGAGAATTTTACAAAATCAAATTGGTATTTTAAAACTTTAACAACTTTAACAACTTATTCTAATTTATAAAATTATTTCAACTAACACTTTCGGACATTCTACTTGTTAAATATTGAATTTTGAAACTAAAAAGACAAATTGTAATTGTAATTGTAATTGATAATTCGAATTGTCAAGTCATATAGATAGATATATAGGATGGTCTATAAATGTTCAAATCTCAGAATCAAATGAAGTTCGATTTGAGTTTTGAGGGAAAGAATAAAAAAAAGGGGTTGAGTTTGGAGATCTTGAAAACTCAAAAAAGGAATCCAAGATTTGAATTTTTAGGAATTCTTCTATTCTATCTATAGATAGTTATCTTGCCTTGTAATTTCCTTT